>WOVY01005885.1:0-72842 GCA_013436015.1 Rhipicephalus annulatus | reverse complement strand
GCTTGGTGGCGCTAGCCACCACCCGATCTAAAGGGTACAGCCATATCCATCCATCCATCCCATCCAGCCATCCAGACGTGTTCCAATTTTCGGGACAGTATGGGCTCAGTGCTGTCTTCTAAGCAGTCCACGTAGACTGTGCACGTGCTGCCTAAGAACTGGAACACAGCAAACATTGCAAGTGAACCTCGATTCTAAATAAGAAGTGGTTTGTCGTTCCTAGATGCCTACGCAACTTCGATCCAGCTTAGACCACGTCGTTAAGCGCTTGACTTATTTCCACCATTGTATGAAAGGGCATAGAAAAAATTATTTCGCAATGAGTGTCGTGTGTTCTGGATAATAACTGCGTCGTATTGTTTGCCAACGCCTTAAATCGGAGTTTTACCTGCTGGCGCTGACAATTAATCATAAGGTGTTACAGCTGCAAAACAAGCCCGAAAACTGCCACCGTTACAGTGGTTGTGGCGATGTTAAGGCATGCTAGGCAAGTTGTCTTAAACTGTGCGTTTAGGTACTTTTTGAACGTCTACTTCTTTCAGTTGGTATGCGAAAGATACCGTCTGACAGTTAGTAACAGTTAGTAATGAGATCTACGTGATGCTAACAGGCAAAAAATGATTGTTGACACCGACTGACCCTCCCACATTTAAATGCACACACATACCCCATAAAGTGACCGGGGGCATAGTAGCCATGGGGTGCTCAGTTGGTGCAGCATCGGATGCGTTATTGGAAGGTCTCAGGTTAGTCCCTGCCCAGGGCAAGGTATGGCTGTACTTCTATAACGTCACCTATAGTGTCCTTGGCATAATTTTTTGTCATTTCTTATTAGTATTGTGTCTAACAAAATAAACGAATTCTTAAATTTATTCCCGTATCTTTTTAGGTCACTTGTGAAGCAAGCATTCATTGAAAGCTTCGAAGTATCGTCCATCAAGGCTGATAACCTAATATGACATACACAGAACGAAAGATACATCAAAATTGGCGCCGGTTTAGCCCAGCGCTGCTGCAGCGGCAGCAGTTCTTGCGGCTTCAGTACAGAATGGCTGTAGCGCCACCTAATGCTAGACTTGGATGGTACCACGCGGTGAGGTGCAATGATGCCACTCGATAGCTTCATAGTTGGCTATATCCCAAGAATAAATGTAGGCTCCGCCAACAGTGGTCACAATCCGACCCAGGCGAAATTTGCATTGATTTCTTATCATGTAACTTTTTACACTACATACAAAAAATAGAAAATTTTATAATATTCTAACAATAAGAGGCACATAGACACCAGCACATTTACGTGCCACGACAAACTTGACTGTGTTGTAGTGAACAAATCCTATTACTCCAAATTACAATGCGGACAATGGCATGCATGTACAAGAGAACGCAATGGTATGTAATGACACAATAAATACAATGGTACAACAATACAATAGATGCAACAAAGTAGAGTTTTTTCAATCAAAGCATGAAGAAACACTCGACGGGTGCTGTTTAGCATCACGTCAGTAGGAAAATGAATTGTACCTAAGAAGGTTTCGTGTTCTACTTTGACGAAAGGGCATGACCAACGCCGTAAGAACTTTTGCTCCCTAAGGGAAAAAAAGTTCTTCAGAGAGGAACGTGAGGATCTCATTCGCCCCCGTATCAGCCACAAGGCACGCCAGCGGCAATTCCAGCCACTGCTTCACGTCGGTTTGAAGCCCGGATTGAAATCACGACTCTCAGGTAAACTGCCGGGCCACGTAGTCACTGTTTCCACTGTGTGAGATAATATATAACAAAATATCAGCGCATCAAAATAGGCCAGTTTTTTAAAAAAAACCTGTATTTGCTACTTCATTCATTTTCTCTCTCAGTCATGAGAAGTTTGAACGATTAAACTTCCAACTTTTTCGTCAGCGTCAACTAATGAGCAAAGTGATGGCTTGATGGCAATTTAAGGAAGTGTTAAAAAGTACAGAGATAAACGGGTAATACAAGAAGTCGTTGATGCAGCGCAACGGATTTTGTAAAGAATACACACCGACTAATTGCTCGTGCTTCTGCCCCTTCTCCCCGTTTGATTCCAGTTACACTAAAAAAGCTCTCCGCTTTATTACTTCTTTACTACCTGTGTAAGTGTGGCTGCTTATGCAGCGCATTGACCGTTAGCATAGCTGACATATATTTGGCTTTTTATGAAGCTGACGTGTTTTCATTCGGCTGTTTGCATCCGAGTCGCCTTCTTAATAAACTTCACAAAGTACACCACGAACACTTTCGACGGCTTAGCTAAGTGCCATAGATTGCACTCATCCATTCACTGCTGTTCGCATACACACTCAAGCAAGCGTTAGTCTCCAATCAGAGTGATTGACTGCGAAGAAACGAAATCTCTTCGCAATGCGATTTCGAGAGTGACAGAGTACATGTTAATAAGGCCATGTTCTCTTGATAGTAAATAGGGTGAGTGGATCATCCCACTTTGGGCACCAAAAAGTCCCACTTTGGGCACCAAATCAGCCATGTTTCATCCTCATCACTAACGAGATCAGGCGTGTCCTTGGGACATGTCGTCGATGTCAGATGAGGGCTGCCAATAGTAGTTTGTGTGGGCGGGTGCTGCGTTTGGTGGGCAGTGATCGAAGGTTACTTTCTTTCAAACTGCTGTAATATTTGTTTTTGCTGCGTCGCAGGGAAGTGACGACATGTAAAATTTTATCTTTTACGCCTTGAGGTTCCATTGAGTATTCTGTTTGATTTGTCAATCAGTGAGCGAAAGGCTGAAAAACACAAAATAGAAAGGTTACAATAAGGTGACGGTGTTAATGGAACTCACTGTTGTCTCTACATAATAATAAGTATTCACTATTAGCTTCTATGGAGCGTACCCTGCCAAAATTGAGAAACATGCATACTGTGGAGTACTGCTGGCTTTCAACCTTCATTTAGCTTGCAAAATATACTTTAGCTCATCCACTCGGTATTGTTTTGGTATGTTAGGTTGCCAAATGACTCGATCACACCTTTTTTTCCTTTAAGCGTAGCCGTCAAATAAATATTTACGACTAGTAAAGAAACTTACTATCGATGAGGATACCTGCTGCTGCAAGATAGCCTTTTTCGGGAAAGTGGCATTTAAAATTTATGGACGTCAATTGACTGAAAACTGAAAAAAATCAGATTTTCTTCTAAATCATGCATTTTAATCTCTGTTTTGTAAAGAGAGAGGAACAATAATTAAGACCGTGCGATTCGGTAGGTACAATAAGAGGTCAGAAAAAAAATCACTCAATGCGCTAAAAGCGTTAAAAGCGTTTTTTCCGATTTTGACGAAATTAACTTCCGGGCGTCTCGAGAAAGACCTTGAGAAACTCTAATCGGATTTAGGTGTCGGTCAATATATAAATGTCTTTTGGAAAGCCAACTTGTGTTAAAAAAGAATGATAGCATTGAATTATATACTTGTTTGCCATGCTCATTAGTCCCAAGGGTGTCTTATTTTTCAGATTGCCTGCTGTGGTTGCCTGGTGCCATTCCAAAAAGTGAGTGCTCTTGCATCTTTTCTCTGAAGCACTTGGTGTTGCCTCTGCTTGTCTTGAAAAACAATTGCAATGACGTGTCTGCAAAGCAAAAACAACGGTGATGTACAATAACATAATTGCCACGTACCTTTGAAACGGCCAGAACAGAAGAGATAAGTGTGGTTCTGTAAAAGAGAGAAGGAGAAAACCTACGCAGCGGTTCATTATAACATCTCACTTCTGACTGTGGTGGTAAGATTTTCATACTATTGTAACAATTTAATCTCAGGAACTTCTGTGTAATGAGATGGTATATTGAAAATTCCTTTTCTCTTCGTTGATTGATTCAAATCATATTAACTATGTCGAAGTTCAAGCAAAATAAAAAAATATTTAAGCAGCGGGTATTTCCTTTCTTTTGTTCAAGCCAACAAAGTATTATAAATATTGCTAAAATATATGTGCCCGTAGAACATGATGGGACACTAAAAGAAAATAATTGGTTTAGATCGACGAACTGCGCTCTGATAGCTTTAACGTCATACGTTTCGCTATCATAAGTTCATTATTAGCAGGGAAAATCAAAGTTGAAGTTCAATTGTTTAATTTCGCGCTGAAATCGCTGCACATGAAGTCAAAATTTTCAAAAGTATTCTTTGTATTTTTATGACATCGACGAAATGAAATTTACTGAAACTTCGTATGCTAGGTCTATGATACCTACAGACGGCAATGTACTTCGTTCTTATTGATTCGAAGCTACGTAGCACACAGTAGACACTTTCAAATTATAAAACGTCACGGTGTTTGGTGCGAGAATCTCAAGGTGGCGTCTCCCTTCGCATTTTCTTCTCGCACTTTATTTCTTTTACAAAGTGTAGTATTCCAGTAAAAGAGATGTTTTTGGGATTGTGTAATTGCGCCTTGCTAATAATGCGCGAAAAATGCCCCGTTCCGACTAATAATTGCACGTGTATTACCGGGATATTCTAGACTTCACACTTCTGTGGACTACATTTAGGTTGAAACGTGCATGACCAAGAAGCCTGATGTGGTATTCGTTGCTCTGTAATTCATCATTATTGGACAATGAGAACATTTGAGAAAAGCGTGATTAAACAATCCAGATGTTTAACGTATGCTATTATTGACACACATCGAATATGTCCTTTTTAACAAAGTTTGCAGAATTGTCTTATTACACGTTTCCATTGCGCAGTCACAAATTTGTGTATTTTACGCATGCATTTTGGTGAAATATGCCCTTCTTTCCAGTCATTTTAAGCAGGAAATATATTTCTTCAAGTGCCATAATTCACGTTTTTCTCTTTAGAGAATCAAACTTGATTCCAGTGAGTTCAATCCCTGTTTTACGATAGCATTATTGTGTGTGCCGGGCACTTTGTTAGAGACACCTGAGGTTTCCTGTATTAAAATTTACTAGTGATGCAGAACTATCGATACCAATACCGATGCTATCGATGTTTGTGTCATTATTGAACTCTAGATGGTAGTATTGGTAGAATGCTATCGACTTCAGTCTTAATAGCATTGTCAACAGTATAAAACCAACAAGCGAACTCATCGCCACCAGAGCTTGGTACCCCGTCAACGTAGTTCCCCGTCAAGACGGTTCTATAGCTCGAGGTAATTTACTACAACATAAAGCGGACTGCACCAGTAGTAGTTCTTTGTTTACTTCCTATGTAGCTTCATACTATACTATATCTTTTCATTTTTCACGTACAGATTGGCAAAAGCAAACAAAGCAAGGAAATGAAAGCTGAAAATAGCGAACAGAAAAGGTATATCCATCCGAGAATTTGAAGCAGAACCATCCACCCAGGACGCAAGACAGTGAGCGAGGAAAGCGACATGGATAGCTCATGTAATGCGACTTCGTGATTCTTTGTTAATTCAAGCGAGGGTTCTGCCTTATGGATGCTGAAACAAAACTTTCAAGCGGCCTCGCTCACATGCACGTGCTCGTTAGAAAGGGGGCGATGTCCACATGCCCCCGGCTAACCTGTCCTCGGCGCTGAATCACTTCAGCTGTGCAAGAGATTCTGTAGACAACATTTGGGCACTGCTTCGAAGCACGATGCTAGTCGGTCCTGCAGCTGAACCATCTAGACCGTATGTGGTTCATAAAAAAACTTTTGGCAGGAAGCCGAATTCTGCGGTTCTTTGAAATGCAACAACTGAAGCCCTAAACTAACTTGAAACGCTGAACAAATGGTTTGCCAGTACACGTGGTTACCTCCACAGAAAAATAAAAGTAAACCTTTAGAATTCTGACAGGATGGGCAATGCGCAACAACGCCGTTCTCTCAAATGCCTAGGATGTACTTGTGCATCCCAGCAACGTCAGTAACTGCAGAACAGGTGTTCTCCACTGCTCGACAGATCATATAAAAAAAGAGCACAATGACTCATGATTTATTGATATGTAGGTATTAACATTCCAAAACAACCACCTATATATGAGAGACTTCGTAGTGGAGGGCTCCAGAAATTTTGACCACCTGGATTTTTTAACCTGTACCCAAATCTAAGCTTACAGGCCTGCAGCATTTTCGCCGCCATCGAAAATGCAGCCTCCGTAACCGGGATTAAGAACAGACTAATTCAACAGAAGGTTGGCATGCTCGTGATCATTCACCATGATGTTTGGCTTACAAATTATAACTAAATTTTACGTTTTACAAGTAGTGGCAAGGAAGCCGCTCACGTCACAACAACTTGAAGAGCTCAAATTTATGTTGTGTTTTGTGGCCTAAAATTTTAAAAAAATCATGAACTTACTTTTGATTGTAAGCTCTCACTGTTTAGTTTTGAGCATTAATTTCTTAGTGGACAAAGTCAGGCATTTTTACTGCGGTAATTGAATTTTAAAAAAGTCACAGCTTTGCGGAAAAGGTGAAGCAATGAACGCGATTGAAACTACTTGGAAGGTCTTGCGCAGAACGGCAAGCAGATGAAAACGTGCCTCGTGTTTCTCACGCACAATTGACACACGAAGCGTACTCACTGGTACAGATGAAAGCGAATAAGCATCTCGGTTGTTACTTCGCCGTGTCTTAAAAGCGCAGCCTTTTCGCAAACGGAGGCTGTGCAACGATTGCAGTGACAATTTGGCGCCCCATAATTACAACAGAAGCGTTCCAGTGCCCCAAGGCCAGCCGAGACGTATGACCCTACCCACCGGAAGATATTAGGGCACGCGAGAGACTGTCCACTTCCCTCTTCTCTGTGGACCAAAGTACGCGTGACAGATGAGAGCTGCGCTCGCACTCATTGCGCCATCTTGCTGATAATGGTGGAAACGCAATAGTCCCTCCCCCGAGATGCCCGCCAACAGCGGGAAATGGTAGATATAAATAGCTTGCTGTTTCAGCGTGGATGGAGGTACCCCTCGGTGGCTGAGTGGTTAGCGCCTCGAATTCACGACGTGGAGGTCCCACATTTGATTCCGCGCGGTGGAGTGTTTTTTTCTTAATTTCTTTTTCTTTTTTGCAAAATATATACGTATACATATACAATGCATGACATCGATGCCGACGCCGGTGGCGAAATCCAGCCGAGAGTATCCATAAAATTGCTATCGTAATGAAATTGCTTTTAAATAAAAGGAGCCGAGTACGGGAAATAGCCAGTAGTTCTGCGGTTCTCCACAGAACTACCGGTAACTGGATTATCGATAGTACCGACAGTTTCTTTTAAACAATCGATACTCTCTATAGTTTATTTAACGGTAGTTCTGAATCACTGAAATCTATGCTACTAGAAGGAACAAATGCAGTTTTAACCAGGAATGTCTTAAATGCTTTTGCATTTCTTTCTGTTGGTTGCGCTTAGACTTTCTATCGAAATCATCTACATTTCGCATTTGCGCTGCCCTGGTATGCGTAACATGGATTGTATAATCAAACCAATGCCTAAATATTATTCGTCCTTCGTTTCACTTACTCATTGATAGAGAAAAAGAAAACGCCGTATTAAAAAAAACAAGTCGTGTAAACATAAGCAATAGACGCGCTTCGTAATGGTGCACGGGGAAGATGCAGCTGAGGTGTTGCCATTTTCGACAGATCCGCGCTGCTTTTGCGTGCTACGAGAGTTTCAACACTGAAAGATCGAAGTTCGCGGAGCGTGAGAGCAGGTTTCGAATGATGGCAGCACACTAAGTCTCCATTGAGGGTCCGACAGGGTTCTGAATACGTTGCTACACTAAATAACTTCTTTACCATCGCACCGCGGTTCGGGGCGCATACAAGACTCCGCAAGCCCGAACCTCTTCGCTGGGCGTGCTTCGAAAACTTTCCGAGTGGACGCGGTCACGTGCAGTGCTCTCCGGTGAGATTCGGCCTCGCGAAAATTGTTCTCCGGAGAGCCATGAAGGGCGCGCCGCTCATCGGATTAGACCTGAGGCAACGGCTTGCTGAATGGCTCGAAGTTGGAAGGGTGACCCAAAGAACGGATGCGCTCACGGCGTCGGCTGAAAACACGGTAGCCACTAAAGGTGTCCCCTTCCTTCTAGCGTGCCCTCCGTTATGCTAATTAGATTTATGGCCAAGAAACAGCGGAGCGTTTGAGAGCATGGCTCTCTCAACGTCACAGATTTTGGACGTGGGACTTATTTCACCCCGCACCAGAAGATCACGAAGCCTATATGTGCACTAACAGAGTTCAGATGACCTAGTTCAAAGTTTGGTTGAGGCCCTCACATACATGATAAAGCCTCGCTTTCTAAGTTAGCGGTCGTTGATTGTTGATCTCCACTGGCCTCAGGGCAAATTGGGACTGATGTTATTGCAGTTGGAAATAATGAGGAGCTCGTAAACGTATTTCCTCTGATCCCGGTGATCACGTCTTCTGTGCCACGGATGTATGGTTCGCAAACTGAGTTTTGCATGCGTGAACTTATAATTATCGTTATTTGTATGCGCGAGCCCGCCGCTAATGACTCGACACATTCTCTCGCGAAAGGATCAGCAAGCTGGACATGCGAATCAGAAGTTAGGAGCAGTAATTGTCCAGGTTTTGATTGCGTCACTCGAACAGACCAGCGTACTTCCCTTAAATGCGAGGCTTGCCACACGTGAAGGCATAGAATGACTTATAGTTCAAGGTGTGTATTTTCTCATGAATCGGCTGCCGCAAAATGTTTGGGAATCAGTGAAGTACGAGCTAAGTTAGTATGCTTTGCTGCACACTTTAAGCGCTTTATGTTTCGCTTCATGCCAGCAAGTGCGCTAAAAGCCATGCAGTGGCGGCGGGATATAAAAAGAAAACAATCTGTTTCCATTCGTGAACGTTAATAATGACCCAGAACGCTTTTTCTTCTTTTAATGCGTGGCATATAAGAAATTAATTATAAGCTCTGTAGTGCGCCTCTTTGCTTTGCATAATTATGCTACAATAAAGTGGAGTTCGGGCACGTCCCCGCATCCTGTGGCGGCCGCGGTAACTAACCGGCTGCCTATGCTCAGTAATAATATGGGCAGTTTAAAGTCCCGAACCACAAGATATTTTCACTCTAAAAAATGCAGCATTTGGGCGTACAAAGATGGCAAGCTAAGCCAGTTGGATTACGTTCATAATTGAAATTTTGCTGAAGCGTACTGAGAAACAGACGGACAAAAGAAGCTGCGCTGTCCTTGTCAGCCTCTTCTGTCCATCTGTTTTTTAGTGCGCTTCAACAAGATGTTCAAGTATTCGGGGGTAGTTAAGCTACACAACAGTAATTGTCATCTGACTTGCTCATATTTTCTCTCTTCAAAGCTCGGCGCTGGCTCCTTGTCTACAAAGAATGATATGTCACACTGATAACGCGTGCTCTGTAAACAACTGCCAACTACCAGAACCGTGTGGATAGCACGAGGAAAGTACTCGCAGTAGAGAGAGAGAGAGAGAGAGAGAATAAGGATGAAAGAAAGGCATGGAGGTTAACTATGACTGAGCCCGGTAGGCTACCTTGCACTGGGGAGAGGGTAAGTAGATGACGGTTATTGTTGAGTAGCAGAAACACTCTGCAAATACTCTTTTCTTTTTAAGTGTAAGGTAGATGACACTATGTAGGGCTCCGGAAATTTCCTCTACCTGGTGTTGCATAACATGCAATGACATCACACAGTACACGGGCCTATACCACTTCGCTTCCATCGAAATGTGACTTAAGGGGTGAGGATCGAACCCGCTACCTTCAGGTCAGCAGCCTAGAACCGTAGCCACTGCTCCACCACAGTTCGCTATGCCTAAATCAAGCGATGGCAAAATTGTCTGCGTTTTTGTAATGCTTTCTTATCCAGCTCGATGGACAATTGCCCTGTATACTTGTATGGTGCAGGAAGAGCATTTGT
Source organism: Rhipicephalus annulatus (assembly GCA_013436015.1). Taxonomy (NCBI): domain Eukaryota; kingdom Metazoa; phylum Arthropoda; class Arachnida; order Ixodida; family Ixodidae; genus Rhipicephalus; species Rhipicephalus annulatus. The sequence goes on along the minus strand of WOVY01005885.1, from coordinate 62,974 downwards.
GTTTGCACCTTACAATGAAAAATGTTTATAACGCGGTCATTTTTTATCATGACATTATTTGTTGACATGAAAGTGAGTTATGTCTACCCTATCTTGAAAATTATTTGCGAATTCCAGGCCAAGCGCTGTGCAATAATGTTCGATTCACGCGTTCTCGACAGCCTCGACAATGGGTCGGCAGCGTTTTACTGGTCTTGCTGAAAAAGTTGTGCAAGGCCCCTTGAACCGATAGCTGCTGCCACCACCACCGCAACTGCCATACAGTGCGATAAAGGCATACAAGTGCTCGCTTTGTAGAGATCGCCCGTAAGGACGATGTGTTCTATACAGGGTGTCCCACATGACTTGCGCCAAGAATTTGAAATTGGAAAGCACTTAGGAGGCTAATTGAGCCAAACGCGTACTACTTGCACTAGCCTTTAGGTACTCAGGCTGATTTTTATTTTTACCCATACTAACTATTAATAATTCCTAATTACTTTTTTTAATTACAGGCTGGAAGCCCAAAGTATGAACACTGAGATGTAGAGCACTTTCAGAAACCACCGACTGAATTGTTTCTTGTATGATACGTCTCGCGCTGTTTTTTTTCTCGTTTTGAAGAAAGCTGCGAAATTGAAAAAAAAAAATCCGCGTGACGGACCGCGAGCGCACTTCTATAGCGCAGCCCGTGGTGAAAACAACGCGGAAAAAATAACAGCGCTAGACGGATCGTACAGGAAACAATTTAGTCGGTGCTTTCTGAAAGTGCTCTACATCTCAGTGTTCATAATTTGGATTGCCAGACCATAATATAAAAATAGGCAATTAGGAATTATAATGAATTAGGATGGAGATAAATAAAAAATAGCCTGATTACCTACAGGCTAGTGCGACTAGTGTGCGCCTAATTCAATTCACCCCCTAAGTGCCTTTCAGTTTCAAATGTTTGGCTCAAAGTATGTTGGACACCCTGTATATGCTGTGGAGAAGTTTGAACGTTCTGCAGCACCGGAAATGAACTTGTGAGCTTACGCATCCAGAGATTATTCAAATTTGGAATGTAACTGAGTAGCAGTGAAAACAATTTTCGCTAACTCTAATGACTCTTGTACATAGGTCGGCGAACTCGCTCATCAGTCGACTCAGTCGTACTCACTCAGAATCAGATCGAGCCATAAACCCGAGGGCGGGTAAGTCCGGGGGAGTAATATGTTCGTGAGTCTGAGTCCGAGTGAGTCAAGTGAGAAAAATATATTTCTTGAGTGAGTTCCGATTTTTCTTGCCAATCAAAGGTCCTATCTAGTCATCTTCTGCATTACAATGAGTCTTACTTGGATTCACATTTATACTCACGTCTGCTCATAGGTACTCCAAAACAGTTCCGTTCATACTCAATATCAAGATTTATTAGTTAGAGGCTTGAATCCCGTAAGGAGGTCTCTTGACCTTCGCCCACCAACTCTTTCAGAAAATTTCTTGATTGTTACACCCTATATGCTGTCATTACTTTTCAGAAAAACAATCTTACTGGTTCGGAAGCACTCAAAACTCGTTTTCAAAGATGCCATGTCAAACTGCACCAAGAAGAGCACCAATTACGTGACATATTTGTGTTAAAGGGCCTTGACACCACGATCTATGAAGCTAATTTGAGGTTAACGGATTCAAGAGTCGACTCACTCGTAGTCACTAAGACTCACATTGAGCCGTGAGCCTGAGTCTGAATGAGTCCAGGTGAGTAATCCTTTGGTGAGTTTGAGTCCGAGTAAGTCTGGCCCAGAAAATGTTTGTGCGTCTGAGTCCAAGTGAGTTAATGTTCAATATGTATTTTCTGATTGAGTGTGAGTGAGTTCCAAAAGTTTTGCTGACCTGTGCTCCTGTACATAAATAAATGTAGCAAGGACACCCGTGAATCTAGCAAATAGAATCTAAAGGTCAGAATCAATTATTTGCAAAAGTGTGAACGTTCTTGATTTGTCGTCGTTGCTAGAAAAATAGGAATCAACGTGAGAAACCGTTAGGTTATGAACTAGTGCTTTCAAAAACGTGTTAACCATACAGTATATCGACAGCAGTCAGCAGATGTCAGCAACCAATAATTTCGATACATGAATTGCACACTGCGCTTACTCCTGAACTGACTATAGAATATGCTTCCAGTTTGTGAATTATTTACAGGCTACATCATGTCATAAAATTAGAGATATTATTATTGGAAGTTACAGCTGTGACCATTTAAATCATTTCACTCAGATTCTCCTACGTTACTATACAGAAAATTTAGAATGGTATTTTCCTAGCTCACTCTTGTATTAAGAAATCGTATTCTTGTAGTATTTGCACACCTACTGATATGATATGAAGTCAACTGTCACAAATTGTTTGGCACATGAAATATCTGTTCGTTCAAAACAACATAGAGTTGATCGCAAGTACTCTTAAACATGGGCTGTGAGGAAGCCACAAGAAGGTGGCGTGTTTTCAAAAATGTTCATCAATTTAGAGTACTTTGTGCTCTTCTATGAGCCCATGGGAGCCCACAGTGAGCCCACGGGAGCCCATGGGAGTGGCCGCGTCAGCAGCACGTGTAAGTGAGCTCTGCACATATCTGCCTATAACTTTAGCAATTTTGGTTCTAGGAGGGTCAGAGTGGTGTCTATTTGTTCGTGAAGATACAAGGAGTTTCAACTGCTACAAATACTGCTATTACAAACGAAAATTTTAAATTTTAGGAGCAGGAAAACTGTGAATCTGTGAAAACAACAACAGTCGGACCACGTGTTTTTTACGATCGCTTGTAGCTTCGTTAATACTTCTACCAGGAACCTTCTTACTTATAAAGTTGAAAGTCCTTAGGGTAGACCTGACGCTACTGAAGTTTGATCAGGCTAGGTTTATTAGTTCCAGAGTTATTGCGCAATCAAAATTAAGCCTAATCACTAAAAGAATAAATTGGTAATATCACCTCACAAACGCATTTAAATTTTGTCCGCTTAATATAATAATAAACCGCACCCCATAGGCTACCAGGAGGCCCAATTCCGTACACTCTAGGCCCTTAATTAAGGTGGTAATCAGCAAAAAGCTCATTTCATTAAAACAAATTTTCAAAAGGAGCTACAAACGCCACCGAAAAAATAGCTAATATCTTCTTTTAGAACACAACAGTCCGGTTTTTTCTGTGTAAAAATAATTTTGATAGCTTAAGGTAACCGGAAGATACAGAGTTAGAAAGAATATAACGAAAACCGCTAATAAACGTGTGGCGCCCGCGTCTTCCCTCGCTCAGAGGAGGAGGGTGGCTCACTGCTCGGGAGAAAGGTACGCCCGTCAGATCAAGTCTTGAACCACGTGTTTTTTTTCCCTTACGATCGCTTTTAACTTTGCTAATAACCTACCGGGAAACTTCTAACTCATACAGTGCAAAGCCCTAATTGTAGACCTGTCGCCGCTCAGGTTTCATCAGGACAGGAGTAATAGTACCGGAACTATTTCGTGACCAAAATTAAGCCTAATCACTAAAAGATTAATTTGGTAACACCACCTCACAAACTGAATTTAAATTTTGTCCGCTTAATATATAATAAACAGCACCCCATAGGCTAATCGGAGGCCCAACTCCGTACTCTCTAGACCCTTAATTAAGGGGGTAATCAGCAGAAATCTCATTTCATTAAAACATTTTATAAATATAACCACAAACTTGACTGATACACCCGCTGAAACCTACATTTAGAACATAACAATCCGGGTGCGGCGATGGCGTAGTGGTTAGAGCATCCGCCTCGCATGCAAGAGGTCCGTGGTTCAAATCCCGGGCTGCGCAGTTCCCAACCGGAAAAAAAATCCGCGTGTTGATGGAACTGCATTAAGAGGCCTGGGGTGCGGCCTCACCGGTAACCACCGCCGGGAACGCACTGCCTCACCAGAGAAGGATTGGCCACCCTGGTGCAGTATCTGGCCACTACCTCCCACATGCATACGTCAAATAACTCACGGCCCTCAGTTCCCAGCAGCTGCGAAGCAACTGACCATGGCGGCGGTCAGATCTGCAACGCAGCAGAGGGTGCTAAGAATCTCTGGACTACAGGCCGCCTTTGGAACCTGAACTTGGCGAACGTTTAACGCTAGAACCTTATCTAGTGAGGGAAGTCTAGCTGTACTATTCGAGGAGCTAGAGGGTGTTAAATGGGATATAATAGGCCTCAGTAAGGTTAGAAGGACAGATGAGGCCTATACGGTGCTACAGAATGGGCACGTCCTTTGCTATCGGGGCTTGGCAGACAGAAGAGAACTGAGAGTGGGGTTCTAATTCACAGAAATATAGCTGGCAACATAGAGGAATACTATAGCATTAATGAAAGGGTGGTAGGTATTGTAATTAAACTGAATAAAAGATACAAGATGAAGGTAGTACAGGCTTACGCGCCTACATCCAGCCATGATGACGCTTCAGTTGAAAGCTTCTATGAAGACGTGGAATCCGGCAATGAGTAGGTAAAAACACAGTATACTATAGTGATGGGCGACTTTAATGCAAAGGTAGGGAAGAAGCAGGCTGGAGACCAGGCAGTAGGAGATTATGGCATCGGCACTAGAAACGCCAGACGAGAGCTACTAGTAGAATTCGCAGAACGCAATAATTTGCGGATTTTGAATACTTTCTACCGAAAACGAGAAAACCGCAAGTGGACATGGAGGAGCCCTAATGGCGAAAATAAGAACGAAATAGACTTTATAATGACTGCACACCCAGGAATCGTGCAGGATGTGGAAGTGGTTGGCAAGGTACGATGCAGTGACCATAGAATGGTACGGTCTCGAATTCGCCTAGACTTGAAGAAGGAACGACAGAAACTGATACGCAAGAAGCCAATCAATGAGCTATCACTGAGAGGGAAAGTACAGGAATTCAGAGTGTCGCTGCAGAACAGGTACTCGGCTCTTAGTGAGGAAACCAACCTTAGCGTAGATACAATGAATGATAATCTAACGAGTATCATTACGGAGTGTGCAGTGGAAGTTGGAGGCAGGGTAGTTAGACAGGACACTGGCAAGCTTTCCCAGGAAACGAAGAAGCCTAATTAAGAAGCGTCAAAGCATGAAAGTGTCAAGTACAACAGACGAAAATAGAACTGGCAGAGCTTTCGAAGTTGATTAATAGGCGTGAAGTATGCGATGTAAGAAGGTATAACATGGAGAGAATGGAACACGCTCTGAAAAACGGAGGAAGCGTCAAGCAGTGAAGAGGAAACTTGGGATAGGCGAAAGTCGGATGTATGCACTAAGGGACAAAGAAGGCGAAATAACTACCAATATGGATAGGATAGTTAAAATAGCGGAGGAGTTTTACAGAGATCTGTACAGTAGCCGAGACAACCACGACCTTATACTATAAGAACTAGCAGTAACCCAGATGACACCCCACCAGTAATGATAGAAGTCAGAAAAGCTTTGGAGAGCATGCAAAGAGGCAAAGCTGCTGGTGAGGATCAGGTAACATCAGATCTGCTGAAAGATGGAGGACAGATTGTGTTAGAAAAACTAGCCACCCTGTTTACGAGGTGTCTCCTGACGGGAAGGGTACCAGAGTCCTGGAAGAACGCTAACATCATCTTAATACATAAGAAAGGAGATGACAAGGACTTGAAGAATTACAAGCCGATCAGCTTGCTCTCTGTAGTATACAAGCTATTTACAAAGGTAATTGCTAACAGAGTAAAGAAAACATTAGAATTCAATCAACCAAAGGAACAAGCAGGATTTCGAACAGGCTAATCAACAATTGACCACATTCATACTATCAATCAGGTAATAGAGAAATGCTCAGAGTATAACCAACCACTATACATAGCCTTCATAGATTACGAGAAGGCGTTTGATTCAGTATAAATATCAGCCGTCATGTAGACACTGCGGAATGAGGGCGTAGATGAAGTATATATAAACATTCTGGAAGAAATCTACGGGGGATAACTGCTACCACAGTGCTTCATAAAGAAAGCAACAGAATACCAATCAAGAAGGGTGTAAGGCAGAGGGTACACAATCTCCCCAATGCTATTTACCGCGTGCTTACAGGAGGTTTTCAGAAGCCTAGAATGGGAACAGTTAGGGATAAGAGTTAATGGAGAATACCTTAGTAACCTGCGCTTCGCCGATGACATTGCATTGCTGAGTAACTCAGGGGACGAATTCGCAACGTCGTGATTACGGAGTTAGACAAGGAGAGCAGAAAGGTGGGTCTTAAATTTAATCTGCAGAAAACGAAAGTAATGTACAACAACCTCGGAAAGGAGCAGCGCTTCGAGATAGGTTATAGTGCACTTGAAGTTGTAAAAGACTGTCTACTAGGGCAGGTAATAACCGCTAGAGCCTAACCACGAGATTGAAGTAACTAGAAGAATAAGAATAGGGTGGAGTACATTCGGCAAGCACTCTCAAATTATGACAGGTAGATTGCCACTATCCCTCCAGAGGAAGGTATATAACAGCTGTATCTTGCCGGTACTTAGCTACGGAGCAGAAACGTGGAGACTTACAAAGAGGGTTCAGCTAAATTGAGGACGACGCAGCGAGCAATGGAAAGAAAAATGGTAGGTGTAACCTTAAGAGACAAGAAGAGAGCAGAGTGGATTAGGGGACAAACTGGGGTTAAGGATATCATAGTTGAAATAAAGAAGAGGAAATGGACATGGGCCGGGCATGTAGCGCGTAGACAGGATAACCGCTGGTCATTAAGGGTAACTAACTGGACTCCCAGAGAAGGGAAGCGGGTTAGGGGGAGACAGAAGGTTAGGTGGCAGACGAGATTAAGAAGTTTGCGGGTATAAATTGGCTGCAGCAAGCACAGGACCGGGTTAACTGGCGGAACGTGGGAAAGGCCTTTGTCCTGCAGTGGACGCAGTCAGACTGATGATGATGATGATGATGTGCTCTTCTATGGGAGAGGATAAAGCCGTTCCCGTTCCAATTATGTGAAAGTGGCTTTTTAAGCTTTCTCGACATGTTTGTGTTTGGAAGAAATGTTTGACGATTTATGGTACGATATACTCTATTATAGGTGAGTGTTAAGCTGTTTCAAGTACTATTTATCATACTCCACCGAGCCAACGAGACTAGTGACAGGTGCCTGTCGGCAAGGCGCACTCTTGATATTGTGTTATAAAAAGTGGTTAATGGCTTAGAGTACTTGGTACTTTACGATGGGAGAGCTGAAAGCCGTCCCTTAGGCCTCACACTCCATGAGGCCACATCGACAAAAATTACGCTCGGGCATGTGCTTAGAAAAAGTGATGAATGATCTAGAGTACTTGATAATTTATACTATGGGAGAGCTCTAAACCGTCCTGTGGGTGTTATGAGCCTTGAAGGTTTCTGTGTTTAGAGAATTTATGCTTAGAAAAAATTACTTAAACTATATACATAACACAAAGGCTTCTTAACAATCTAGTATTAGGGCACATACACTTCGGCACATCTATGTATCACGACCAACATCAGCACGTTGCAGTGAAGACATCATTGCTCTAATATACATGACAATGTTGGCATACATGTACACAAGAACTCAATGCGATATCATGATACAATGAATGCTATAACGATACCATTGATGCAATGAAACACAATTTGTAACAAATAAAATCATATATAACGACTCAAGGGCTGCTGCTTAGCCCCACATTGGTCGAAAAATGAGTGTACCCTTTCGTGGTCCTTGACAAAAGGGCACGACTAATGCCGCAGAAACTCGTGCTCCCCGAGAAAGAAAAGCTCCTCAGAGAGGAACGTGAAGATCTCTTGTCTCACCCGGCCCAGTATTGGTCACAAAGCACGCTGGAGGCAATTCGCAGCTACGGCCTCGCATCAGTCTCACCAAAGGCTTAACAGCCCTGCAACTTTTAAAATCACCGCAAAACGCCCGCGAAAAAATCGGCCGTTGGACATGAATGTTAGCACACCTGTCGATTGGTCGCATGTCGATTGGTCTCAACTATGACGCAGTTGGGGCAAGTGGAAGTGCGAGCCACCTGCCATCGCTGCAACCGATCTCGAGTGGAGCCAGGCCCCAGCCTAGCCACCAGACAAAGTCCCGGAGTTGCCCTGGCAACACTACTGCAGTTATTGGTTTCCAAGCGCGGTTCATTATAGATTGACGATGCTGGGGCACCAAGGGTCGTAGAAGGGCGGCAATGTGTCCACCACCTTAGAATCGGCCACCTGTATCTATGGGCACGTAGCTTCCGAACGTCAGTGAAATGCCAGAAGGGCTCGATACAAAGGTGGTAATACAAATAAGTGGGGACCTTGATTTATTTGGCTAGCTGGCAGGAAGACACGCAGTGATGGCCCTAGAAGATAGTGAGCCCGTGTCTGAGCGGGCGTACCATCATTGCTTACTATTCACAATAAAGTGTATAGCACAAGATGGAAGACATGACTGAAACGTCAGGGAAAGCAAAACCGTCTTTATTTCGTAGTTGAGCCAACGCTGTATGCGATTACAATTCTGTACCACCAGACCAGAAAAATGAACTCATGCATCTTTGCATTTTTCTGCAGACGTGAAGCGGTAGTTTTACAGAATGGCAAAGGTACCAAAATTTTTCTAGGTAAACCGTTTGAGCTAAGTATCGGCAGTCGAAGCGGAGGAAGTCGAAGTGTCTGGTTTCCTGTACGTCTCTTTGAAGAGTTCGTACAAGGGATGACCAGATGCTGTCATGTACACCAAATGCAGTGAAAGTGACGCCCAGTATCGTAATGTTAGGAGACCCCTGTAAATGAGACGTGATGCTGATACGACCATTAGGGTTTTTAATAAAGAAATACTGGCTTTTAGAAAAATTTACCTTGCACCAGAGATAATGTTGAAATTATAAAAGTCATCAAGAGCATGCTGCAACGACCGTTCATTATGAACATATAGAACAATATAGTTTGCATATGAAGTAACCTTTACATGGGTGTTACCAGTTAGGGGTAAGCCTCTAATCTGCTGGTCACGTTCAATGACCTTTAAGAAGGGTTCTAGTGCAAGGATAAACACAACTAGAGACTCCAAACGTAAGTGGGCCTCCACACGCAACTTGAAAGGGTTGACTTTCACGAGAATCCTGGTAAAGGGTACTTTCTCAATTAGTTTACACCACGTGAATAAGGCCAATAATCTTATTCGGGAATGTGAATACACGTAAGAAAATTTAGTAAATAGTAGTGTGTTTAGAAAAAGTGGTTAATCATAGAGAAACTTACCTACATAAAGAGCAGACACTCCCGTAGGGCCCTGCGGCCCAGCTAGTGCGCTGCTTTCACCACCCCTAGTGGTTGGTCAGACCCGATAATGTCTTCAGCATAAACAAAACAACAATTTTTTTTTCTTTCCAACGCTAGGATTTTAACCCGTGCCCTTATGCTCCGAAAGTGAGTGTCTTTGCCCCTACGCTACACAACTTTTCTTCTTTTTTTCTTTATTGCCGGTGTACATACAACATTCACAAAAAAGGGTACATCAAACAAATGACAAACATGAAACAAAGAAAAGAGGTAAAAGGCGTCATACTTAACAGGCTGTTTAAAATTTCTTCATCTGTAGAAGGCTTCTACATGATGAAGCCATTCGGGCACCTCTTGTTGAACCTTTTGTGATTCCACAAATCAACAGATAGATTGAAAGAAGTATTGCCTAATTGGACGTGCACTAACATTAGCATGGCGCACCGCCATTCTAGATTGTCATATACCGTGCAGGGCCAGTAACATAACTAGGTCAAAAGGTATTCCTTCTTCATTTGATACTGGTAGAAATCTGATGCTGAAAGCATCCAGAGGCAGATCCTTTGTCAAAGTTCTTTCGAGAACATCCCAGAAAAAGACTGCATCCCAGCAGTCCAGGAAAACATGTTTGATTGTTTCCGGCTTCTTGCAGGGAAGGCAATAAACACCCCAAGGAACGAATAAGCCTTTTTCTTGCATCCATGTTTTCACGGGCAAGGTCCCAGTGTGCAGTTTAAAGAAAAACGATTTCGCTCCAGGTGATACCTTCATTTTCTACACAGCTTAAGACATTTTGGCCTGGGCCTACACGGTATATTCTTCTATATAGGAGCACAGAAAGAACTGTTTCTACTAAATCTTTGTATAACTTTTTACGCGAAACCGTACTCAGGTATTCCAATAAAAAACGCATTTTTAGAAAGAGACATGAATCAACAACGTCTTTTAAAAAAACCTCTAATGCTTGCTTTTATGTGACCAGATGCTACCACGAATTCTGGCAACCGTCCTCCAAGCCTAAGCTGTATAACAATACGTATGAATGGGTGTCGAGTATTTCGGAAAAACATAAACCGATTAACTAACTGACGAAGGTACAAATGACACTGACCAACTCCACCAGAGAGAACCCGTCTGAATAAGTTAGTTCTACTTGTTCGCTCCCGAGAACAACCCCACAAGAAAACAGCAAATATTCGATGAAGCTTCTGTAGATTCACACGTGAACAATGCAATGCTTGAAGGACATGCCAGAGCTTACTGAGTAAAAATACGTCACAAAAGGTCGCCCTGGTGAAAATTGATAGCTGGATACCATTCAGTTATTCAGATTTTTCTCGTAGCTCCAGGGCCTGAAGCCACCAGTACAGTCTAATGACACATCTAGGTATCGTACCGGAGTAGCACTCCATGAAATACCAGCCACAAATTGTGGAGTCACAGGCCATTCACCGTGCCTGTAACCCACGCACTTTCTCTAGTTTACTAAACTACCTCTTGCATTACAATAAAGATTCGCAATTTTTATGGTTTCAGCGATACTGTCATAATCTTTACAAAACACAGCTACATCATCTGCGTATGCCAGTACTCGTACTTCAGCTTCTTGTAGTTTGTACCCCAATATGTTACTGCTTTTCATGACTTTTTGGCAAAATGGCTTTATATAAATTGAAAATAGGAGGGAAGACAAACGACAGCCTTGTCGTACAGAACGTCTGACATTAATTATATTCCAAGAACTTTGTTGATGACAAGCCGAGTTTTACATCCAGGATATGCCATCCAAACTGTATCTCGAATTACTTTGCCAACATTAACATAATCTAACAAAAAATAATTTTGTGCGGTACTTGGTCAAATGCTTTTTCTAAATCTATCTGGATCATCGCGATGTGATCGTTTGTGGCATCGCAGCACTTCAGTACACTTCGTGCTTTGTCAATGTTTGTGAATATCGTGCGCCCTTAATTCTATATGTCTGGTGGTCGTCTACAATGTTTCTAATAAATGGCTGCAGTCTCCTTGCTAGCACTTTGATCAAAATCTTGTAGTCAATATTTGATAGACAGATTGGCCTGTACGATTTCACTTCACGTAGTTTAACTGCGTCTTCAGTTTTTGGAATTAATATAGTATGAGATAGCAGGAAAGAAGGTGGCAGAAACTTTATGTCTAAAGCTTCGTTAAAAACCGCTGCTAGGATCGATGATAGTTAGTGTTTGAATTCTTGCTAAAATTAGGCTGTTAACCCAACAGGTCCTGGGGTCTTTCCCAAATGAAAGGCAATGATTGCTTTTGCCACTTCCGGTTCAGAAATAGTACATTCAAAGCTGCCTTTCCTGCAGTCTTCAACCTAAGGCAATAATTTTAAAAATTCATTTTGAATTCATCTACATTTACTTTATATTTATCAAATAAAATGGTGTAGTACTCGTTGAAAGCATCCTCCATATATATCTGTTCACTTGTAACGTTACCCATCTATTCAATCTGATGTATAGCATTCCGCTGAGCGTTTCGTTTTTCGAGACCAAGCATTCTTTTGGTCAGTTTCTCTCCTACGGTAATTTTTTCTGCCATTGCTCTCATTTGCGCAGCACGATATTTCTCCTCATCAATTTGTTCGAATTTGGACTTTACTTACCTTATATCATTGATGAATGAGCCTGGCGTTTTGCTTTCCTCTGCTAGCACTTCTTTCAGATTTAAGCGTACGGTTCTTTCTTCTTCACAGTTCTGTGTTTTATTACACACCAGCGTTCTATAGCTTTCAGATTTATATTCTGTATAATTGCTCCCATTTCACTCCATATTCTTGGTCTCCACTGTCTATGTTTACCACTGCCTCTCGAACATTGTCCATAAATATTCCATCTTCCAGGAGATTAGAATTTAGCTTCCACGTTTCCCAGTTAAATACTGGTCTACGTCTATTTCTTTTTCCTATTACAAATAATACTAAGCAGTGATCACTAAATGAAATAGGGAGGACATTGTGCTGACTGATAATCGGAACTAATTTCAGAGACACGTAGGCCCTATCTAGGCGCGCTTCACTGGAGCCTTGGAAATGCGTATACAGTGTTGGTCCTTTACCAATATTCTCTGCAACATCCTCAAGGTCTCAATCTGAAATTAGATTACTTAACGCAACTGTGCTTGAGTCGTTGAAATTCGATGTGCTTGTTTTATCATCGGCACTGATCACACAATATAAAATCTCCCATTAGGATGACTATGCGAACGCATTCACAATAAGCACGAATTTTTCGAATGTTGCGCACCGTTCACCAACTTTAAGAGGTGCATATAAACAAATCACTCGCCAATTAAGCGAAAAGAAGGCCAAATCACAAACAACAAACCTTCCGGATGAATCATATGTGACATTTTGAACAGTGGCACCTAAACTATCCCACACAAAGATCACACACCCTGCCGACCTACCAACTGCATGACTGACGCTGGCGGTGTAGCGTCCGGTGAAACGTTGCAGTATGCTCTCGGTGGCGTCCGCGCTCTCCACTTTGGTTTCCTGAACTGCAATAGTATCCAGGTCTTGGTCAATGGCCCGTCTGTAGAGCTGAGTCTGTTCCGTTCTGGAAGTCAGTCTTCGTACGTTGAGCGTCGCTGTTTTCACGAACCGGCTCAGTGACGTGATCGGTGAGCGGGTCCCGACTGAGAGCCCTGCACGTTCACTTATTGGGCTCTCGTCCTCCAGGGTGGATCCATGTTGTTCACCTTTAGCTTGAGCAGCCATCGTCGCGTGTGAGCGACGACGACCGTTGTCGGGCAGCATTTCAATCTTACCTCCACCGACCACCTTCCACTGCACTTTCGACTTCACTTGTGTTTCGTCTACTTGAGCGCCGTCGGCCGAGTCACGACGGCGTTTTGCAGACGCCAATTCTAATTCCATCCTCGGGTACCCAGGTCATCAAGAAAACCTTCATTTTAGATGCGCAGCATCTAATACTCGAGGCTTGTAGTGCGGCGCCGTCCGCAAGCTTCCTCCTCCTTCTTCCACCATCTGTGCAGCCCTTCCTCCTCTACACACCGCGTGCGCTTCACTCCCCCACCATCTGTGCACCCTTCCTCCTCTACACACCGCGTGCGCTTCTCCTCTTCACGAACATTCGCTAGCTGTATAATGTAGCGCGCATGCGCTGTCACGCTTCGAGAACATCGGCAGCTGACGCGCGCGCATGCGCCGTCGCGCTTCGAGAACATCGGCCGCTGACGCGCGCGCATGTGCCGTTGCGCTTCTCCCCCTTCTCGAACATTCGACAGCTTACGCGCGCATGCACCGTCACCCACCATCTGTGCTGCGCGCGCTTCTCCCCTTCGAGAACATTCTACAATTCTCCTGATTCTCCAGTGGACGCGCATGCGCGGTCGCGCTTCGAGAACATTCAACAGCTGACAGTGCATGCGCCGTCGCGCTGTATATATGCTCAAGGTCGGCGCTCGCTCGCTCAGTTGCCGCTCGTCGGTTGGTTTGTACGGCGCGTCGACGTCCAAGGTCGTGGTGAAATGAATTCCAACGAATCCACAAACACAATGATCGACGTCCCTTCGACCAGCGCCGCCCTTTCGCATACGTGTGTACGTGTTCACTCATTTAACACCCCCTCCTACAACCACGTTAACCAATTTAGCCATCGACCCAAGTAAGTCGCAATTTAACACCCCATTTCACAACCACGTTAACCAATTTAGCCATCGACCCAAGTAAGTCGCACTTTAACACCCCGTTAACCAATTATATGCTCCGCATCCTCCTCAGTGTTCCCCCGAGGGAAGCTGCGGGCAATTTTTTTTAGTACGCTAAAGAATATTGTGAAGCCGAGTTTAGAGGAATCGAAGTGGCGTTGGCCTAGGACGCCGGCGTTTCAGGGCGCGTTGTTTGCAGCTGCGACGCAGTGTGTATAGCAGGCGCAGGACGCGTCTGTTCACTGGTCGTTGGGCTACAGTCAGTGGCTGCAGGATTTCCCAACCTCCGCTCGCTGTTCGTGTCTAGGGTTGAAGAAACTTGCTTGCTTTTGTTCAGCAATGGCGCACCGTCCGATGTCGTTTGCTTATGTGGTGTTGCGGGAAAAGGTGCTTGTTTAGATTCCTCCTCATCCATGAGAAGTTCACTCTGTTGAGTCTCTGGTCGTCGTCCTGCAGCTCGTGTGTACGAACGGTTACACTGGTCTTGCTAATGACCGAAGGATTGGCATTCGCTGCACCTTGAGACTTTGCAATCGCGTCTCATGTGCCCCGTTCTTCGGCACTGCAAGCACAAAGGAGGTCTTTCTGGCACTACGACATTTGCCATACTGCTGCCAATACGCATTTGATGCGGCAGTTGATCTACAGAAACGCCATCTCGTAGTTGCATGCGTATTACACCAGTAGCCGATTCAACTCTTTGAAAATCCTCGACTCTCCATCGGTCATAGGTCACCTCCTTGACGTCGCCGTATTCATAGAGGGCACGTCGAATAACGTCTTTTGTAACATTGAACGCTAGCCAGTGCAATTTCATCTTAACGTCTTGCTGCGTCGGGTCAATGACGAGACATACCCGGTCTTGAACTTTGAGAACGCCTGCGTCTGTCAACGCTTTCTTTGCTTGCTCGGTCTTCATGTTCAATAACCACACGTGGGACAAGTTATATGCCCCGATGCCACTTACTTGCTGTATGACGCCCAAGTTTTCGAGAGGTTTCCTGAAGTCGTCCATACGATACGGTCGGCCGCAGACGTCGCAGTGTAGAGCTACTGCTCGACGCATTGCTTCACCTGATGGCAGCGAAGGCAGAATAATCCTGTATTCCTTTAGAACGAGGGGAGACGCTCTACCACGGCTGGCGTCGGCCGCTGTCGCTGCCGGGGACGATTGATTGATTTGTGGGGTTTAACGTTCGAAAACACCATTTGATTATGAGAGACGCCGTAGTGGAGGGCTCCGGAAATTTTGACCACCCGGGGTTCTTTAACGTGCACCAAAATCTGAGTACACGGGCCTACATCATTTCCGCCTCCATCAGAAATGCAGCCGCCACAGCCGGGAAGCGAACCCGTGACCTGCAGGTCAGCAGCCGAGTACCTTAGCCACAAGACCACCGCGACGGGGCCTGCCGGGGACGAACTTTCCATCCTGCGTCTTCACCAATTGGCGTCCAGAAGCACAATACTAAGCTACACACCCACGCGTCCACATAGGGACTACATGTACAATACATCTAAACCACATGAATGTGTCTTTTGAGGGGCAAAGCTTTTTAAGCGGCACCCGTTCGTCCCTCGTAGCCGTTGTAGTGTGTAACAAGTATAAAATTTTGACCTCCAAAATGGTGCCGGTGAGAAATTTCTTCTGTGTGTTGTTGAACAATAAAAAAAAGTGCTCAAGGTACATGCCAATTGCAGTTAATTGGGAATGAGAGACAGGAGCATGCGGCTTTTAGTCAACGGGCACGCTGCGATCCTTAATAGCAGCTATTGGCATGTACATTGAGCGCAATCTGACAAGTGTTCTCTCGCGCAGTCTATTGCAGTGTTTGGTATCGAGTGCTCAAGGAAACATTGAACTTGAATCATTTTGAAAGGCTCCATGAACGATCTGGTTAAATTGAGAATTATTCTGCCTCTACGAATGGTTTCTCTCAGAAAATACACCGTAAAGAGAACGTTGCTCAAAACCCGTTGGATTTCTTTTGAATCTTTATCTAAAGGATGGTAAGTAAGCAAAAATGTATTGAATGGTGCCCTTTAAATGTCCACTACAAAGTGCTCATCATGAAAACATGGTTGAAAATACACTGCAAGCAACATTTATTTATTAATTTATTTACTTATTTATTTATCTGTTTAGAACACATCACAGGGGTTCCTAAGAAAAAAAATGAGTGAGGGGGGTACAGAACAATAAGCGTAATGTCGCGGGCAAAAACAAGATCTGCAGCCAGGAGCTCAACCGAACCGGAGCAACCAAAACGTTCTCTTCTTCTTCGTAGCCCCAAAACGGGTATGAGCCACAGCGGCTCGTTCATCAATGGTGGCATTACCCCCTCTCCCAAGAAGCATCGTCCCGATGCTGTACATGAAGGCAAAAAAAAGAAAATGAGATGAAAATTACCATGTAAGCAAAATGAATGGCGTAAGGCGGAATAACATAGGTGGTTGTGGAGTCAAGAGTTAAATGAGAAATAAGAAAAATAGGAAAGAATGTAAGGGAGAGACGAATAAAGTCAGTCACTCACTGGTGATTCACAGCGCGAAAAGTATGGTTTCAGTCGTGAAACATGAACGACTTCAGTTCGCGGGGTGAAACGGGAACGTCTCGAAGTGCCTCCTGGGAGAACCTCGTATGTGACGTCGCTGAGACGTCGTACGACCTTGTAAGGGCCGAAGTAGCGGCGAAGAAGCTTTTCGGAACGGCCACGTTGTCGGATAGGGGTCCACACCCAGACTTCATCACCGGGCTTGAAAATAACTTCACGGTGACGAAGATTGTAGCGGCGTGCGTCTGCGCTTTGGTGATGTTGAATACGGTGACGAGCAATTTGACGGGCCTCTTCTGCACACTGCGCGAATTTGGCGGCATCGGTGCGGTATATTCCTAAGTTGTCGGGCAGGAGCATGGCGTCGAGCATCGTCGTGACCTCGCGACCATGGACTAAGCGAAATGGTGTGAAACCGGTACTTTCTTGAACAGCAGTATTATACGCAAAAGTTACGTAGGGAAGTATGGCGTCCCAGTTCTTGTGATTCATGTCCACATACATCGACAGCATGTCTGCAATTGTCTTATTGAGTCGTTCAGTCAGCCCGTTTGCTTGCGGGTGGTAGGCCGTTGTTTTGCGATGTTCTGTGCCACTTAATCGCAAGACTTCCTGCAGCATCTCTGCGGTGAAAGCTGTCCCACGATCAGTTATGACGACAGCTGGAGCACCGTGACGTAAGACGATGCTGTTCACGAAAAATTGGGCGACATCTGCTGCGGTTGCTTTTGGAAGCGCCTTCGTTTCACAGTAGCGTGTTAAGTAGTCGGTAGCGACCACAATCCACCGGTTTCCAGACGAAGACGTGGGAAATGACCCCAGCAAGTCCATGCCAATCTGATGAAAGGGCGCCTTTGGTGGGTCTATTGGTTGCAGTAGGCCCGCTGGTCGTAAAGGTGGAACCTTACGTCGCTGACAGTCGCGACATGTGCGAACGTAATGCTTCACAGTCTTTGCGAGACGTGGCCAGTAGTAGGAGCGTTGAATCCGTTGCAGCGTGCGCGTATAGCCGAGGTGTCCGGACGATGGCTCATCATGACACGCACGTAAAATGTCACCACGAAGCGTAGTTGGCGCAACAAGCAGATACATAGCTTGTGTAGGATGAAAGTTCTTCTTGTAAAGCACTCCATCGCGTAAACAAAAGGAGGATAGCGAGCGTGCAAAGCTTCGAGGAGGCTGGGAATTGCGTCCTTCCAGGTAGTCAATGAGCGGAATGAGCTCCGAGTCGTGACGCTGTTGCTCAGCTAAGCGGGTTGCTGATACGGCAGAAAGAAAAGTGTCGTCGTCTTCAAGGTCAGTGTTGGCATTTTCGACCGGTGCACGTGAGAGACAGTCGGCGTCGGTGTGTTTCCGTCCAGATTTGTGGACGATGGTGACATCGAAATCTTGTAGCCGAAGGCTCCATCGTGCTAGACGACCTGAGGGATCTTTGAGATTTGCGAGCCAACAAAGGGAATGGTGGTCGCTAACTACCCTGAATGGGCGGCCATACAAGTATGGGCGGAACTTTGTTATGGCCCAGATAACAGCGAGGCATTCCTTCTCGGTTGCAGAATAGTTTTTCTCCGCTGGGGATAACGTTCTGCTCGCATAAGCGATCACGCGCTCTACGCCATTATGCCACTGAACTAATACCGCTCCTAGTCCAACGTTGCTGGCGTCAGTGTGTAATTCCGTGTCAGCGCTTTCGTCAAAATGACCCAGTACAGGCGGAGCCTGGAGGAGGTTTCGGAGGGTGTCAAACGAATGACACTGATCGGGACCCCAAACAAACGAGACACCGTCTTTTGTAAGCTTGTTGAGGGGTTCAGCAATCTTCGAAAAGTTTTTGACAAAGCGCCTGTAATACGCACAGAGCCCCAGAAATCGGCGTAGGTCGCGCTTATTTGTGGGCACGGGAAAGGCGGCAACAGCACGGGTTTTCTCCGGATCTGGGCGGATGCCGGCATGGCTCACAACGTGACCAAGGAACTTCAGTTCTTCATATCCAAAATGGCATTTCTCGGGTTTGAGAGAAAGCCCCGCTGTTCTGATTGCTTGAAGTACTGCATGAAGGCGTTGGACGTGTTGTTCAAACGTGTCTGCAAAGACCACGACGTCATCAAGGTAAACAAGACATGATTGCCATTTGAGCCCTGTGAGAACCGTATCCATCATTCTTTGGAAAGTAGCTGGCGCTCAGCATAGACCGAAAGGCAACACTTTAAACTCGTACAGGCCGTCGGGAGTAATAAACGCCGTCTTTTCGTGGTCGCGCTCATCCACTGCGATTTGCCAGTAGCCGCTACGTAAATCCATGGAAGAAAAATATTTAGCGTTGCGTATACGGTCCAACGAGTCATCTATCCGGGGTAGAGGATAAACGTCCTTTTTGGTGACCTTGTTCAGTTTACGGTAATCAACGCAAAAACGCAACGTACCGTCCTTCTTCTTTACTAGCACAACTGGCGATGCCCAGGGACTGGTTGATGGCTGGATGACGTCGTCCTGAAGCATTTGCTGGACTTGGTCACGTATAGCGTCTTGCTCTTTTTGCGACACCCTATAGGCGTGTTGTCGGATGGGTCTCTCGGTGGGTTCCGTGACGATACGGTGCTCAGCAAGTGGTGTCTGTTTAACCTTTGACGTAGTGGCAAAGCAGTCTTGAAATGAGCCGAGTAAACGCAAAAGGCTTTCTCGTTGAGACGAAGGTAGTCTCTCATTTACGTCGAGAGTGCTCGCGAACGCCTCGTCAGAGTGGTCATTCGATGAAAATAAAGCTAACGTTGGCGAACCATCGGCATCGGCAAGTTCTTCACAATATGCAATGGCAGTGTGTCTCGTTAGGTGGCGATATTCGTCGCTGAAGTTCGTGACCAGAAGGTGAACATGCCTATTGCTAGGCTGAATGATTCCTCGGGCAACACAAATTTGTCGCGAAATAAGGAGAGACAAATTGGCCTCTGCAATTACCGCGTCAGACATGTCCTGTCCCGATTCTACTTCGACAAAGAGGCTGCTTCGAGGTGGGAGAGTCAGAGAATCGTCGGTAACACGAAGTGGTCTTTTTCGAAATTGTGTACTGTCAGTTGCAGCGCAAAAAGGATCCTCGAACGACACAAGTAATTCACGGAGGTCGATGACGGCACCGTATTCACGAAGAAAGTCCATTCCTAGAATGACTGGCCGAGAGCACACGCGCAATACGAGGAAAGATCCTGCAAATGTCAATGTACGTATACGAATGCGTGCCGTGAACATACCGGTAGGCATCACCAGATGTCCCCCTGCCATGCGCAACTGGGGTCCTTGCCATGGTGTGGTAACCTTCCTCAGTTCAGATGCCAGTGCGGCGCTCATTACGGAATAGTCGGCGCCGGTGTCGACGAGGGCGTTGACAGCATGATTGTCGACGAAGACGGCGATTTCGGCAGAAACGATCTTTCTGCTGTCAGAGAACACTGCAAAACCGGAATGGTCCTCGTCTGGTCGTTGCGTCGAATGAGGGTCTTTTACATTTCGCCGGGCCGCGACTTCACCCCCAGAAGTCGCCGTTCCTAGTTTCCCCTGCGGGGACTTGGTGACCGGCTCCTGAAAGGAGCGGAAGACGATGAGGGCAAACTGGGTGACGTAGACCGGCGAGGCGACGGTGATCTCGACTGGTGGTGCTGAACAGTCGAAGGTGTTCGCTGGCCCGTGAGATAGGCTTCGATTTCGCGGGGGCGCTCACCGTAGCGCGGGCATCGAGCATCAGGATGGAAGCCGCGGAGACCTAGTTGCCGGTACTGACAGTTCCTGTATACGTGACCCGCTTCGCCGCAGTGATAGCAGAGCGGACGGTTATCCGAGGTGCGCCACGTGCTTGCCTTGATACCACTTTGTCTTGAGGTAGACTGCAGATAGGTGGGTGTGCTCGGGAACCTTGAGCCGTGAGGCGGGCTCGAAGTAGGGGCGTGGAATGACTGCATAGCCTGGTACCTGGGCCGCACAGCAGGACCTGTAGCCGGTGGCGCAGGGGATCGCAATGCCGCTGCGTATGTCAGGACGGGCGCCTGGGGAATCGGTGGTGTGATTGGGGTCAGGGGTGTGACGGCCTGCCGGACTTCTTGTCTGATTACATCCGCGAGGGCAGACACAGGTTGATGGAATCCCACCGCCTGAAGCTGTCGCAGTTCGTCCCGAACAATACTTCGAATGAAGTCTGCGAGGGCCTGTCTCTCGCTGTCAGAGCCGATAGAGCATGCAGTGGCCGGGATCTGGCGTTCGTATTGTGATGACCGCTGCTGCAGCGTACGTTCCATTGTGTTCGCTTCACTGATGAACTGGGCGACTGTCGTTGGTGGATTGCGCACGAGCCCAGCGAAAAGCTGTTCTTTTACTCCGCGCATCAAATGCCTCACCTTCTTTTCCTCGGGCATAGCAGGGTCCGCGCGCTTGAAGAGCCGAAGCATGTCCTCGACAAACATGGATACACGTTCGTTCGGCCGTTGGTTTCTGCTGGATATGGCTTGTTCGGCCCTCTCCTTCCTCTCGGTGTTCCGAAAGGCGTCACGGAGCTGACGGCTAAACTCTTGCCAGGTCGCAAAGGAGGCCTCGTGGTTCTCGTACCACGTCTTCGCAGAATCCTCCAAGTAAAAGTAAACTCGGCGCAGCTTGCGAACATCGTCCCATTCGTTGATACAGGCAACCCGATCAAAGTGGTCGAGCCAGTCATCAACATCCTCGAAGATATCTCCATGGAACGGCTTTGGTGTCTGTGGCGCATGAAAAACATGGGCGAGAAGAGAACCGTGGGCATCGCTGGTTTGGACCGCCTGGCTTGTCATCGGAGTTGCCATCTTTCTGAGTGTCGATGTCAAGGGACCGAATTCAGGAGGTAACCCACGCAGGCGGCGGCTGCTTCTTGCTCTGGGAGATGTAGCTGTCTCCACGATGGCCGACACAGCCGAAGTACACGTACCCAGCACTTCCACCAGTAATGTCGCGGGCAAAAACAAGATCTGCAGCCAGGAGCTCAACCGAACCGGAGCAACCAAAACGTTCTCTTCTTCTTCGTAGCCCCAAAACGGGTATGAGCCACAGCGGCTCGTTCATCAATGGTGGCAATATTAAACGCTAAGCATAGAGAATGAATACAAAACAAAAACACAGACTAAAAGCTGAGCAGTATCAAAAAGATAATCATTACAGAAAAATAAAATTTCTAGCTAGTCACTACTGTAAGGTTTAAGAAAGTGTTTCAAAATGTCTGTTCAGCTGTTCACAAAAGAGTATATGGTCGGCGACTGTGACTATGGATTCAGGAAGATTATTTCATAGTGCAATGGTGCGAGGTAGTGCAGACGAATTAAAACACTGAGGCTTTTCAAAAGTACACCCAATGCATATACTGTTGTCTAAACTTCGTGACGTTATTTGCGACTGTGAACTGAAGAGAAGTTATTTGCGACGGTGAACTGAACGCGACAAAATGAAAAGTTTCTAATCGAACACAATGTTAAGCTGTCGATTTCAAGGGAGGATAATTTCGCAATGAGACGACAATGTGCTATGCGCTCAATAGTTTTGGAGTAGTCAAGAAAAATACCGTTGGTTTGAACGTTATCGTTCAACCAACGGCATTTGAATGAATGAATGAATGAATGAATGAATGAATGTGGAGTTCACAAGGAGATTTCAAAAAATTGCTGGAGTGGACGCTCCCACACTGCTTTGCCAGCAGATGTTGAAGCCAGCTTTTGCCCTCCAAAGATCTCAGAAAAAATAGTATTTACTGGTGGCGCCTCCCTAGACATTAAGTGGCTTTGATTTCTTAGTGTAAAGGCTTCGTTATATACACAATAAAAGATCCTTGTTTCCGATGAAGTAGTTCCACAGAGACTAGTATTGGTGGCCTAATCTGGAATAAAAAAAATGGCAGCATATCCACGGAGTGAATGATGGAGAGCTGGAGAGCGCGGCGAAGAATTCGTCCGTTCATTCGTTCTTGCTTCTGTCCGTCCATGCGTCCGTCTGTGTGACCGTCCATGCGTCCATCTGCCCATCTGTGCGTGCCTCGGTTCGTGCGTCCGTCCCTGCGTTCGTCCATGCATCCGCCTCTGCGTTCGTTCATGCGTCCATCCATGCATCTGCCTAAGTGTCCACTCGTCCATCTATTCAACACTCCAAGTACCACCATCTCGCATCTTTTCATCATATATTCTCCATATAGAAGCACCACCATCCAGCGGACATTCGAAGGACTAAACGAGATGGGGCACACGCACACTTTCTTACGGCTTGCGCTTCGGGTCTACTTCCCACCTTTAACCACGTCGAGTTCATGGTATATACTAGTTCACTGTATTCATGGCACTGCAACCCAACGCTCGCTGAACCTTTCAAAACCAAGGAGGTTACGCCCAGCAAGTATAACGTAGCAACCCTTTCTTGTCAGATAGTGCTCAATGTGCATGCCAATGGCTACTAATGGGGATCGAAGCATGCGCGTTACTTAAAAGCCGAATGCTCCTGTCTCTCATTTCCCCTTAGCAGCCATTGGCATGTTCATTGAGCACTATCTTTTATTGTTTAACAACGCACAGAAGAAATCTGTCACCGGCACCACCTTGGAGGTCAAAATGTTATACTTGTTACACACTACAACAGCTATGAGGAGTGAACGGGTGTCGTTATAAAAAGCTTCGCCCTTAAAATTTGTCTGGAATTCGAGGCTTACTAAAAAAAAAACTTCTAACACAAGGACGTAGTTTGAGCACTACCTCAAGTTTGAACAAGTGTAAATCTCAGCAACAATACAAGTATTCATATATTCACAAGGAGCTGTTTAGATGAAAAACAGACTGGCGATTGAGAAATACCTGAGGGTTCTTTATGTGAAGCCCTTAAGGAAAACCCAGTCTGGTTCATCATTGTCTGTGCTTCATTATTTTATCAAGGTGCTTGACCCAAATGCCTTACCTGATGTGAATATGGGTTGTCGTTGTGAACACGAGTGACACCAAAATCATCACCACTGATGACGTCACCATATGGCGTCGTCATGAAGCCTCAGTATGCCAGACTTCATGACGTGCATTCACGCATTCATGGCATGTGAACACATGACATCGTTACTTGGTCGATAGCTGGCTTACCACGAAGGCAGTGCAATGCCAGGTTACGCGCAGAAAGTG
Organism: Rhipicephalus annulatus; assembly: GCA_013436015.1. Lineage (NCBI taxonomy): Eukaryota > Metazoa > Arthropoda > Arachnida > Ixodida > Ixodidae > Rhipicephalus > Rhipicephalus annulatus. The sequence continues at coordinate 39,288 of WOVY01005885.1, read as the reverse complement.
TACATGCTGCTCCTATTCTTGACCTCTACTCGCGTACAACTTTTCATGACAATGCACTGTAGTCTACCAAGCCAGATTGTGCGTATTCTACTTTCATAGAATGTAGTTCCCAAGTGCGACCTTATTTTCAACGTGAGATGCGAAAAAGACCACCTTCATTTCTTGCATGAGGCTGTTTGACACAGGATGCAGCTCACACCAGTAAGATTTTTGCATTTGTTTTAATTTATTCCTTGTCACTGCACGTTTTTCAACTCGTGACAAAGCCGCACGACAGAAAGAAGGGGGGGTAAACAACAAGAGGGAAGGCAGGGAGGTTAACCAGGCACATGCCCGGTTTGCTACCCTACGCTGGGGGAATAGGAAGGGGGCATAAAGATAGAGAGAGAGAGAGGAAGAGAAGAGAAAGAGAGAAAAAAAGGAGGATTGGCAGTCAATCAGCTGGCGCGTATACAGCGGTGGCACTACACAAAAGTTAAAGTTGGTCACATAGGCCTGTAGTCCTCAAAAAGCACAAGACAGCTTTGACTGCTTTTTGAGCCGATGAAAGGCGATGACGGTGTTCTAGTAGCATCTGCACAGAGAGTGGCCGATCGTCCAATTGTCGCAATGTGTCCGAAAGCTTCTGTCTTTCAGAGGCAAATCGAGGGCAATGGCATATCAGATGGTCGATGTCCTCTTTGGTGCAGCAGACGTCGCATTCCGCATTGTCGGTCAGTTCGATGAGGTTTCTATATGCTTTTGTGAAGGCAACCCCAACCAAAGGCGACAAAGAAGTGAAGCTTCACGTCGACGAAGTCCGGATGGAGGTTGAAGTTCCAGTCGAGGGTTTATTTGGTATAGTCTCGTATGTCTTATGCTTGGGGTGTTCCACTCCTGCAGACTCAGACTACGTGCCAGGTGACGAAGTTGCTGTGCAGCGTCAGTCCTTGACAAAGGAATCGGAAGGGTGTGTTCTTCTTGGTGCGATGTGCGAGCCGCGTTGTCTGCGGAATCATTGCCACTAATCCCACAATGGCCAGGAAGCCACTGAAACTTGACCTCGTGGCCTGTTTCTGTGACGTGGTGAACGAGCTTGACAACTTCGTAAGTTGATTGTTCATGGCAACCTCGTCGAAGGACTGACTGCATGCTCTGTAGGGCTGGTTTTGAGTCGGAAAACACAGCCCATTTACTCGGTCTTTGGGATTTGATGTACTCTATGGCGCCACGCAAAGCCGCAAGTTCTGCGCTGTGGACGTAGTGACGTGTGACAGCCTGATTCGTAGAGTGATTCCTCTAGCTGGAATCACCACCGCACCACCAGAACCAGACGCTGTGGTTGAACCATCGGTGTATATGTGCACGTGGTTGTTGTACATTTCGTGCAGATGGCTCAAGCTCAATTGTTTTAGGGCTGATGAAGGCAAATTTGATTTATTCTGTATTCCTGGAATTGAAACACGTACTTGTGGAAGTGTCAGGCACCACGAAGGATACACCAGTTTCTCTGCAGGCGTAAAACCTGACGTAAACGACGCACGATGAGCACAGACAATTCCACTAAAATTCGTGCGAGGCCTCTCAGTAGCAAGGGTTGCCAAGTGGTGGGAAGGATTCCTTGCATGTTGTCTGAGGTACGTACGCATCGTCTCAATGGTGATGTGCGTCATGATCGAGTAGTCCTGTGCAATGGCAATTGTTTCAGCTGTCTATGCACAGCGGGGTAAACCAAGGCATATCCTAAGCGCTTGGGCTTGACTATTTTGGATTGTGCGCAGGTTCGTTTTGCACGTGTTCGATATAACAGGTAGGCTATACCGCAGGAATCCAGTAAATAATACCTTGTACAGCTTTAACATAGACTCGACAGACATTCCCCAACTTTTCCCAGCAAGAAACCTGAATAAGTGACAAATGGCAGTCAGCCGCTTTTTCACGTAGTTTACGTGGGGTGTCCAAGACAGGTTTCGGTCGATTACGACTCCCAAGAACCTGTGACTCCGGCTGTATGATACCAACTGCCCGTTAATTGATATGCCGTAAGCGGACATTGGTTTTTTGGTGAAGGCCACGACTGCACACTTCTCACTTGCGATTTCAAGCCCTTGTTTGCGTAAGTGGTACGATGTCACTGATGCTGCCTTCTGAAGTCGAGCGCGAAGTTGAAGTCGAGTCACACCTGATGTCCACACACAGATGTCATCAGCATAAATGGAAAGTCGTACACTGCTTGGTTGCTTGCCAACTAGTTCAATGAGTGTTAGGTTGAACAGCGTCGGGCTTAGCACTCCGCCTTGCGGGACTCCTCGGCTGCAGTAATACTCATGTGTCGGGCCATTCTCTGTCTGCACGTGAAATGATCTATTCTGTAGGTAGCTCTGAACCCACGTATATATCCTGCTACCGAGTCCCACTCCTTCTAGTGCGCTGAGAATGGATTCGTGGGGGACATTGTCGTAGGCCCCTTTAACGTCAAGAAACAGAGCAGCAGATAACCGTTTGCAGGCCTTCTGGTGTTCTACATATGTCACCAAGTCAACTACATTGTCAATTGACGAGCGACCTCGTCTAAACCCCGACATGGCATCTGGATATATTTCGTAGAACTCTAAGTACCATTCAAGACGCGTTAAAATCATCCTTTCCATAACTTTTCCCACAGAGCTCGCGAGGGCAATCGGGCGGTAAGAGGAAATGTCCAAGGGTGACTTGCCGGCTTTGAGAAGTGGAATCAGGCGACTTGACTTCCATTCCTGTGGAACAATGCCAGTTTGCCAGGAGTCGTTGTACAGCTGCAAGAGTGCCTGCCGAGCTTGATCTCCTAGGTGACACAGAGCGCGGTAAGTGATGCCGTCAGGTCCTGGCGCTGAAGAACGTCTACACAAAGCAAGCGCATCTTTTAGTTCGTCCATTGAAAACGAAATATCCATTCGGGGATCACGTGAAGATACAGAAAAATCGGGCATCTTTGTCCCAATTGAATTTGAGTCACAGGCAATCCTTCGACAGAAGGAATCTGCGACATCAATCTCTTCGCAGCGTAAGTGAAGTGCCAGAGATTTTAATGGGTAGCGCTGAGTAATGGCTGTACGAAGACCCCGAACAGTTCGCCAGATTAGTGACAGAGGCTTTCTGGGATCCAAAGACTCGCAAAAAGATACCCATCGTTGCTTGTCCAACTTGTCCATGTGACGCTGTATTTTCTTTTGTGTGCGTCTGGCCACTCTCAGATCATCAAGTGACCTCGTGCGTCTATAACGTCGTTCTGCACGACGACGAATCGCTCGGAGTTTGCTCTCGACAGAAAGAAAAATTCAAAGAAGCAAAAGTGGTGCTTTGGCTAACGCACACGCTAAGCTTGCACCCGTTTACCTGAAAGGCAATAGCTCCTGACATTTTTTTCTGTAATTTCGACAGTGGCCGTATTTCTAGGTGTTTAGTGGCTCTATCGAAGTTATTCCGCATTATTTATTTGCTGCCGTGTCTGAGCGAGCTTGCTAAGCTCCCTATCTGCAAACCTCATTTTTTGTTCTTTGAACAAATATTCAGCCACAGCGATGGTAACGTGACACGGGTTACCGTTCGAGTCAACCTATTCTGTCGGCTCGACTAAAGCTGTAAAAAGGCTTATAACAAAGGCCTGCTTCACGCACGCGTTGCGAGAGTCATGCTACCACAATATCCAAGTCCTGTTTATTACGCAGGTTGATCGCCTCACCAATGCTGGATACCCGTGTCACGTGGTCACCGCTGTGGCTGAATGTTTGCTAAAAAAATGAGTTTATGGTTGCCTGCTTAGACTCGTGAAAGGAGACCACGCTCACTGATTTCAAATCTGTGAAATTCACTGTAGAGGTTTAGGCTTGAAATTTAAAAATGACACTGAATTCTACTTTCTCATGTCTTAAGGGGACATGCAGTTAGAAAAAAAAAGTTCGGTTAACGTGTAGCCTAGGGCAGTGAAGTTTCAGCGGCAAATATAGGCCCGTAAAAACGCCAGGTCTGCGTGGAAGGCGCAGGAGAGTCACTGCGAAAGCTAAAAAAGCGGCCCTTCAGAGCCTTCTCTGAACACTCAATAAGTAAACGCGTCAAGTACACTGGCTTGATACCCACTACAGAATTATTAAAAAAAGTTTTGCGTAGTGGGCCATTATTCGCTATGCTATTTTTCGTCATTTTTCTGAAAAGCGTGGTATCCACTAAACACTTGCAAGGAATTTTTTACCAGTCGTTCATGCAGTGCGTTCCCGCCCCGTCGCGGTGGCCTATGGCTGAAGTACTCGACTACTTACCCGCAGGTCACGGGTTCGAATTCCAGCTGCGGTGGCTGCATTTCTGATGGAGGCGGATATGTTTTAAACCCGTGTGCTCAGACTTGGGTGCACGTTGAAGAACCCCAGGTGGTCGAAATCTCCGGGCGTCTCTCATAATCATTTGGTGGTTTTGGGACGTTAAACCCCACATATCAATCTATCAATGCAGTGTATTTCCTTCCTCCACGATGCAGTGTCTGACGACGATCAGGAATAATGCCTGAAGTGGGTCTGCGCCACAGTTAATAGGCAATAATTAAGAAGTTTTTGCAATGCATTGGAGCACTGGACGAGCCACTCATTGCGCTATTCGCATTGTTTCACTCCTAGTTGTTGTTTTTTCTGCTCTAAAGCTCTAAAACACTTTGTTACTCATATTGACACCATTTCTTTCTCACCATCAAACCTGCCGAAGGCAAACTTGCGAACAAGTCAAAAGTAGTGACGTTACTCAGTGGTAGAATACTGAGCTAGCTCGCAGCGGACCCATGGGTATACACGTGGTCACGGTAATAATTTTTTTCTTATTACTGCAATAGTGGTTACGGACACCGGCGGCGCCTTCGGCGGATGACTGCGGCACCACGCGTGACCAGAGTTTTGGTCTCATAACAGTTTTGCCTGTAAAACGAAGCAATTGATGGCTTTTGCCTTTAGGTAGCTTTAGGCGAATGTTTGAGCAATGGTGACCTTTCATGTATGTAACGCTTACAACTAAGTTGCATAGTGCTCTCGATAAGAAAAGCAAGAATCGAAGTAAGCTAATCTGTGCGTAGTAATTACCGTCAGCAATCAAAGTTCATACATAAAGTCTTCTGAAATTTATATTTGGGTCGGGTGAAATCTGTGGACTGCTGTAGTATAGCACTGGAAAATTAGCCGTATCTTTTCTTTTTTGTTTGACTGCCATCTGTATTTTTGTCTCTCGATGTAAAAAAAAGACTTTTGGTGCTTGTAGGACACATGTAATAAATTAGGAATGGAATATTCCTGAGCAGTAATCAGGTGTACTACAAATGAATATAAAAATTTAACAATGAACTGGTTATTGGTAAATTTTTAATTCATTTGTTATTTCTGATAAAACTGATTAGGCATACTTTACAGAAGACAGTGTTATTTTAACTTGCAAAACCTTGATCTTGTCCCATAAATTCTACTTACTTTCCCCTAAGTGCGACAGTTCAAGCCAAACGATCATAATTTAACCACCAAATCAAAGCACGATGAAGTAGCACATTACAAGTATGAGTTTATTTATTTAAACAGGTTTTATTTATTATCATGAAATGAAGGACACTAGAAGGATCATGTTCTCTTGATTTTGGGCTAATACTTCATATTTTGCCGCTGTGAAGTATTCATCTAACTACAACGTGCGTGTAGGGATAGTGGAAACAACTATTTTGCATTAAAGAACGCACCATCCTATGGCACTCAACATCGAATAGGCCTTTCATAAGGCACGACAGAGCACTCAACTGAGGCGTGTGCATATGTCCTATGCAAAACTACCAAAATATGGTAAAAAATACGCCATCTTTAGCACACACACGTTGTAATGAAGTCTCTTTTTATGTTGCCGCCCTTGGTGTGAAAGCTGCCTGCAACATGCTAAAAAGAGCATTCCTTCAGAACAGAAGAAAAGTTTTACATCCATCTCTTCCAGGAAAACACCAACGCACTCTCAAGAGTTTTTTTGTTGTAGTGGCGGCCAAACCATGAACAAGCTCAATTGTGGCAGATCGAAATTTTTTGTGACCCGTAAAAGGGCCCTGCTAGCCACTGTTAGTTGAAATTGTCTGAAAGGTAAACTTGTCATACGATTGCTCTTTCGACACATCATCTTCAAAGATATTCCGCATATTCGCTATAGTTTTTAACAGGTTCAGTGTAATCAGAAACGACTCAATGATTGTGGATTTTCGGCAAACACGCCTTGAACCAGTGATGAATTTGCATAACGTTCTTGAGCTATAAATACCATGCTTCTCCTACCACTCATGTCTCCATAATATGGTAATTACGCTGAACAATATTCTCTTACTTGTGCCTGCGCTGTCTTGCTGTTTATTACCTTTTTGCGCATACGCCTTTATTATCACACGTGATTTCCATCGCAGATTGGTTTAGCTCCACTGTATGCCAAGACCCCTTCTCCGTGTACCTTGAATATGCCCCGTCAGCGTTAATAGAAATGGAGATCACAAAGCACTGCGATCACGGGCACAGGATAACATAACCACATCAGTGCTTGCTTTGGAGGACACATCCATTAATGACGCCTCCATTAATGACGGCGTGTCGGTTGCACATCTCTTCATGAGAGGGTCGGCGAAGCAACTTATAGAATGCTCTCATTATATGGGCAAGGAAAGCTTACTTTGTGCTTGACTGTGTGAGGCTTACGTTAATTGATGCGCAAATTTTTTAACGCCATCCCTTGCTTTGCTGAGCATGCTAGTATTATGTCTTCCTCTGAACGCCAGTACTGTTTACCATATAACCCAGAAGTACCTAATGACATTTAACAAGGATAATGAGCGGAAAGGAAATAAAAGAGTAATAAAGTACTGGCGAAAGTCACAGAAGCACTTGGCTGGGAAATGGAACAAAAGTATTCTCATCCACACGCATAGAAAGACAAGAAACGCCATCGTATTGAAACGCCCACTATAGTTTTCTGTGACGATCATTTTTGCATCACTCGCGTTGAAACCACAGGTGCTACTCTCCGCACTTTGATGAGGCATTTAAACTTGCCACGATAACATACCAGCTTGTCATTTATTAAGGCGCATTCACCTAGTCTCCACCAAATAGTCTATACTTGCGGTTCTTACAACATTTTCGGAACTTCTGAAGCTATCTTGTTTCTCGAGTTGGCACTCCATAAATGGGAGACCTCCTTTTAACACTTTGAAATAAGTGCTTGCGTACGCTTCTTCTTGAAACCTATAAGTGCTACCTGTACCCCACTTTGAAAGAATACTTTTTTTATCCGTGTGAAGGGTGACGCCTAATCATCAAAAAGCAAGGCTTAGGGCGACGCCCATGGGTGTAAAATTTCGCGGCGCTCTTAAGTGGCACCCGCTTTCGATTCTTCTCGTTGCATAACGTGCCTGCATCGACTCGCTGTAATTACCATAATTATTTGTGCTTTCTGGGAGAATTGCGAGTGACGTGAGTGTCACTTATCTTCTCGAGTAACGGCCACACTTGCATAACGTAATGCATTAACTCTGTTCTTCACGAATTTGTAATGTTACGACGTGGTTGTCGAACCAAGACAGGTTCTCAAGTTTATCTAGTGCGCTTTTTTGTTTTTTTTTGAGATTATAAATCCAACATCCACACACAGCCTGCCAAAAGTTGCCCCAATTATTCTTAAAGGTGCCTTCTCTTAGAACTGAAGCCTCGGATCCTTTATCAAACAATAAATTGAATCACCGGTGTCGGCGTCGTTACAAGTGGTGCAAAATATCATGGGTTCATGTCACCACACGATATTATCGTTAAGTCAGAGTTGAACAATATCTGTGACGTGTTTACCGGTTTGTTTGAAGATCTAATATCTTGTTCTCTTCTTTCGCATATCTGAAGCGTACTTGGTGGCCTGAGAATTTTTTATTACGCTGTTACCTTTGATTATCTTTTTCGGCAAGCAGCTAGCTGTCAGAAGGTTTCTCGTCGATTTTTTGAGCGTGTTACCTTTCTGCTACTTCGATTCGTTCCAAGAAAAAGGCTTTGCGTTGAGTTCGATGTAATAAATCAGTCAGTACAACAGTTCAGCGCTCTGTGTGTGCCTGTGCGTGTGTGCGTGTGGTTGTAAGCGTGTGTGTGTGTGTGTTTGTGTGTGTGCATGTGTGTGTGTGTGTGTTCGTTCTAAGGTGTTGTGTTTTTTTGAGCTAGTAAATCTCTATTAGTCATCAATATGTCCTGTTCGCAGCAATCTGACGTTGTCACATGAAAGTGCTACTTCGTTAGAGTGTCCAATACTTGAGTCATTGGGAAAAGATGGGAGGTGAACAAGTGCTTTAATGTCTCCTATCCCAGACGTGGTGCTAATACTACGCTGGATGCAAAAACCTTCCGCGGGAGGGGGGAGGACAAAGGGAAGGAGAGAAATAAAGGTAGTTCCATTATTCGGTTCATTCTCTTCATTTATTTATTGCCATATTTGTTTTATTGCAAAACAAAATAAATCGTGGTCGCGAGGGCAACATGCTTTATGAGGCCGCTTGAGTTGTTCTTAGCCCTGGTGTGACATGTCACAGCGAATCAAGCAAGCTTATCATTGAAAGATATTTTCATATCAAACTTCAAGAGTATGTTAATTCTGAAATACAACAAAGAGTAATCAACAATGAAGCCGTGAAGCAGTGACTATACTATTTGCAGGTAAAAAGAATTCATACAAACAACTCGCAGTGACTTTGTTTACAGTTGACATTGTCTAAATTAACCACTAAAAGTCTGTATATGTGTGTACTGGTGCAGAAGGAGTTACACTTGAGTCATTAAGCAAAACATTGAATAAGTGAGTGCAGTTTGTATCTTGTCAAGTTTGCAGTGTCGATGTCGGCATCATGAGATCCTCTGAGCCAAAGGCAAAACTTGTTTAAATTGTATCAGGCCTCCAATAAAGCGGTGTTTTAGGGCAACGGATAATGCTCATCTCCGATGTGGTGGCAAAGAGGTTTTGGTGCTGAGCTACTGACCCTCAGGTTGAGGCTCTATCCCGGCGGTGGCTGTCACGTTTTGATAAAGGCGAAATGGTAGAAGCCCGTGGTCTGCGAGGTTTCACTCAGCAGATGGACGAAGTTTTCGTAACCCTTCAATACATTTGTGCTACCTTTGTGCTAACTTTGTGTTGACGATGGAGCGAGCTAGGTCCTAAGGCTTTTAATGTCTACTTTGAAGTCGCCGACTAGCATTTATAAAGGAGACAGACGGGCACGTGGGCAGATGAGCAGACATATGCACGGAAAATCATATCATGGTCTTGGGACGAGATTGTGTAAATAATGTTGCACACAGTTACCAGTGAAGCCCTGAACTTGTCCAGTATTTTAGGCGTGCTACATTTGTGTCTGAAGTGCATTCGCTTGATTGGGAAATTGAGCCACAGCACTACGAAGCGTGAAGGGGAAGACGAGAAAAAAATTACTGCAGATTCACGTATACTATCAGGAGCAAGAAAAGCACGTGTGCAAGAATAACCAGCAGAAAGGCCTATATGCATGGAGACAGCTGGAGATAACTGTGTTGTCAAGCCCTCTTTGGTGTTGCACGAAGAAGCGATTTGGTATCTTGACTCGGACTGACTATCCTGTAGCCTTGAGCCACACACGAATAGTGGCTTTTCTCTTCCTTTTTTGAAAGAGAAGTTAACTAAGTGGTAGTCGGTCGTAAAAACTGCTGGTAAATGCAAACAGAGCAAATTATTGCATGAAATAAAACAACCAAAATTTTTTATGAATGAGTGATTTCGTCGAAATTTCTCTAAGGTGTAAGACGCTCAATGAAATACTGTTGGTTTCCATGCCAACAGTTTTTCAATAGCGCGTGAAGTTTTTGCACCAGCCGTTTGCGTAAGTGCATAGTGCTGCAGACAAAATGACAGACTCAAACCATCAAAATAATTCCGAATGAGGCCACATAAGCTCTATAAAGCTGAAAGCGCCATATGCTGAAGTTCACCTTTTCGTGAGAATGCCTTTATCGCGCTTTGTAAGGGACGCGTTTTTTGTTTCGCATTTGCCTAAGACTGCTAGAAGGCGAAAACCATCTTCTTAGTGGATTTAATAATATCCCCTTCCCACCCGACTACTTCACACACGAGTGCTTTGTGCATCTAACGTGACTTTCGAAAACCTTGAGATAAAAGGTAATGCAGGGTTTGTACACATCACCACGTCAGATGGTTTCGTGGTGCCTCTGGGATCAATTCATCTTTTATCCAGTAGCGTTGTCATGTGATGACGTTGACATCACGTAAGGGGACATGATCGCATGATCGTAATTTTTTCATTGCTTGTGTTTACTCCACAGATGCCGAAGGTAGCTTCTTGCGTATGATTAAGAATCTAGGCTTTCGCTTCAAAATGCCTGCTGTACTCTCACAAACACAAGGTCAGTGCAGGCGGCGGAGAGGACAAAAATTTAAAATGTGCAGTTCGGTGGCCTGTCCTGGGTCATCCGCGTTGTAGCGGTAAGGTTTATCAGTTTCTACCCTTCCCTGGCCTGCTAGATGGCTAAAACTTAGTTCTGAAGTGCTGCCAGAGCAATGCACCAACGCGTCTCAAAAAGGTCAGAATTTTTTATATTGAGAAGTATATTGGCATTCAAATAGCATATGTTATATGTCTGCGTACTTGTGCGCATAGAATACAGCCAGCGTCGCAGAATTGGCCGGTTTAGATGCAGTTGAGGTGTACTAGGCTCTCAATGGTGCTCGTTTATAGGCGCCTCCAGTTTCTCTCTTGTGACATATATAGTTTACCGGGCATGTTGCCCACAGTTAAATTTTCCCAAAAGCGTTCGTCGCGCCGATATATCAGGATATTGCCCCAATAACATCCCTGAGTTTTCTGCCGCTGTATTGGTGCGTCTCATTTTAGGGGCAAAGCTTCTTATAGCGGCACCCGTTCGTCCCTCGTAGCCGTTGTACTAGAGTGTAACAAGTATAACATTTTGACCTACAAGGTGGTGCCGGTGAGAGATTTCGTCTGTGTGATGTTGAACAATAAAGGATTGTGCTCAATGTACACGCCAGTGGCTGCTAAGGTGGAACGAGAGAAAGGAGAATTCGGCTTTTAGTTAACGTTCACGCTGAAAATTTTTTACTGTTCAACAACGCACAGAAAACAAGAAAGGGTTTCTACGTTATAATCCCTGGGCGTAACCTCCTAGGTTTTAGAAAAGTTCAGCGAGAGTTGGGCCGCAGTGCCACGAATACAGTGATCTAGTATATACCATGAACTCGAGGTGGTTAAAGGTGGGCCCAAAGTAGACACGAAGCGCAAATCGTCAGAAAGTGTGCGTGTGCCTCCTCTCGTTCATTCCTTGGAATGTCTGCTGGATGGCGGTGCTCCTATATGAGGAATATATGATGAAAAAATGCCAGATGGTAGTACTTGGAGTGTTGAATAGGTGGACGAATGGACACGCAGACAGATGCATGAACGGATACACAGATGGCTGCACAGGCGGATGGACGAATGGACGGGCGCAGGAGCGAATGCATGGATGAAATCAGGGACGGACGCACAGATGAACGTGCGGACGCACGAACAGACGCACGCACGGGCGGATGGATACATGGGTGGCCACAAAGGCGCACGCATGGATGGACGGAAGCAAGAACGAATGGACGGACGAATGCTTCGCCCCACTATTCATCATTTACTCCGTGAAAATGCTGCCATTTTTTTCCTAAAAAATTTAGAAGACGTTTTTTGAGCGTCTCATGAATTGATACGTCTTCCTATCTCATTCAGTGTCTCTGGAGATAGAGTGTAATGGGATGCGGCAAAAAACTGTGGTTGGGACCTTTCGTTTAGCGTTGCAACGGTTCAGGAATTGGTGGGACGGAAACACGAGGGCTCTGCTTTCAGATTGCGACACAGCACGAACAATGTGGCACCTGCTTGCACAGGAGTTTCCGTGCGGCAACTATCAGATATTCCGGCTAGCATCAAAGACTCGTTCAACTTGTCTTTTGAATACGTGTTTCGCTGCACGTCTTCTTTCCGAATACCACGTAGCACGTGAGCTGCTTTTGTCGCGCTGTATATTCAGCCCTTGTGAAAATGTAACATGGTAATTGGAATCGAGAATAGGTAAGTTTGGTGATGGAAAATCTGAATACCAGAGTTCTGTTTACGAAGCGCTTGTGATAAAAAAACCAAACAGAGAAAAACTGCGCACAACACGTATAAGCGAATTTTGGTTTAGCAAAAATGTTCGACAATTTAGAGTTCTACATACTCTTTCTTTTATTGCGTCAAAGGCTTGTCTTTAAGGCGTGCTTTTTTTCTTAAATGTGTGCTGGTAGGCCAGTGTTGTGTATGAAGTGGTGTCTTCTGGAATCTGTTTCATGTATCCAGCGTTTGTAACTGGCTGTGTCACTGTAACGAAGGCCGGCTTGAGCGAGGTGATGGGAGCGTTCTGGCTGCAACCCTTTACATGTTCCTAAAAAGTGGTATGTATCTGATTGCAGCACTGCAGTGGGACAATACGGACACGTATCATCAACTCGTAAATGTGACCAGTTCCACGACGATATAACGGCTGGTGTAAGGGCCACTCCTGCCCTAAACCTAGTAAGCACAACTTCCTCCGCCCTAGTAAGGTGAGGGGTGAGAGTATCCTGCGGGAGAACATTTTACGGGTATGCAGTAAGTTTAGGAGCTAAGGTGGAAACGTTATGGCTTGAAGGTCAATGTCTCGAAGGCAGTGCGCCTGCTGTTCAGCAGCAATGTTGTGTGGGTTTGCAGCATGACCTTGAATCCAATGTACGTTTACGCAAGTCGCCGTATTATGGTTCAGCTTATGAAGCACCTCACAGATCTCCATAGCCTTGTGTATTTCTTGAGCTCCTTAATAACTTGTAAGGAATCAGCGTATACGTCAATCTGCCTAATTGTGGGCAGCTTAGAGGTAGCATCCTGAATTGCGTCGGGGATAGCTTGAAAATCCATCACAAGAGTAGTGGCTTCCGTAGTTATATAATGCTGGTGGCCACTGACAAAATATGCGTAGTACTCAGAAATGATGTCCTTTCGCCGTCTTGTAGGATAGCAGCATCTGTATATAGTTTGCAGGTATTAGCACATGGGGCCTCGATGATGGAGAATTCGTCATTTGTAGATGACGTATTGGAGCGCGGTAAATTTGTTGTTTTATTAGATGTCTTGGTGGAGAATTCCCAGGGAGGCATATACTCGGGCTGGTTGTCAAAGCTAGAGCTTTGTTGAAAGTGAGCATGCAACGCAACAACAAATTGCACAAGTTGCCTTTTGATTTCACGAGCTTTTTCCCTTTGCGAAATCAGCTCTGCAATTGTGTTAAGCTGGGCATGCTCCTGGAAAGTTGGTATGGTAGTGATGTGAGGTAATGCTGTTATTGTGCGCATAGCATCACGGTTAATAGTCTCCAACTGTGCCAACTGGACCAAAGTTAACCGTTGAAATTGCGCCTGGTATAAAATTCTTGCCTGCAGAACTGTGCGGACGAGCTGTCGAGCTACATGTGTACGAGCTCCAGCTGCTTTCGATGCAATGCGGCGAATCAGATGAAGTGTTTTTGTGGAACTCTGTCTGACTTTGCAAAGCCAGTGCACTCCACTGCCGGACTGGTGAATATCAAGATCTAGTATGCAGACCTCCGAAGCCTCAGGAATGGTCACTGCACCTAGTGCAAATGTAAAAGGGCACTGCTTGATTTTTCTGCGTCCTGCTTTGTTAGCTACCTGAACATCGCTTGATTTTCGGGAGTTCATGTCTAACCCTGCGTTTCTAGTGTAGCTCTGAAGAAAATCAAGGGCTTTCTGAAGCTGTTGTGCTTGTCTTGAGGCGTCTTTATGCACCGACCATAAAGTCACATCCTCAGCGTGTATCATAAATCTTACGTCTGGAATTTGGTGTAGTTGCCATGCTAGAGGTATTAGAGCAATGTTGAAAGCAGAGAAGCCAGAACGGATGCTTGCGGGACACCTAGGTTGGGCATGAAGCAAACTTCAGGCTTTCCATCTACTCTTATCGCAAATGTGCGGTTGTGAAGATAACAGTAAATAAATCTTACTACCGCAGTGGAAATCCGAGCTCGATGAGGTTAGATAAAATGACCTCATGGTTTATGTCGTCGTAAGCTTTTGTTACGTCCATTGCTATTACAGTGCGTACTGTGTGGCTGTGTGGAGAAATTTGTAAAATGTCATTCGACAAGATAGAAAGACAGTCTTCAGTCCCCAAATGAGAACGGAACCCTATTTCAGCAGGATGGTACTTGACGTGTCATTCAAGCCACCAGGAAACACGTCTGGCCACCATCTTTTATCCAAGCTTGCAGACAGTAGCAGTCAATAATATCGGGTGTAAGGAGTGCAGGCTATTTGGAGACTTTCCGGGTTTTGTAATTGGGGCGACAACTCAGTGTTTCCAATCAGATTGAAGGTCGCCAGTTTCCCATACTTTATTATTAGCCTACAGAAAAGCATGGAGAGCTTCACCATCCATGTTCTTGAAAACTTCGTATGGAATACTGTCGGGACCAGGCGTTGTTCCTTAATGAGAAGTTTCAATCGCCGCTATTAGTTCGGCCATGCAAAAGGACTAGATATATTGGACTTGGCACTTGGCCCAAGCTCGTCGATTTTGGAACAGGTTATATAAGATGCGCTATCATACTTCGGGAAAAATGCTCTTGCAGCCTGTACTTTGAATCGATATTCTAACGCTCGCTGCAGGGTCAGGTTGCCTGTGACCACGTTTCATTGACCGGAGCGTACGCCAAAGGGCTCTGTTTCCCATGCCAGATCCATGTTTTTCACACTACTCATGCCACCGCTGTCGAGAAAGCTGCTTTTCGTGCCGATGCACCTTTGCTGCTATACGATTGGCATGTGCAGGGCTACCTAGTGCATCTGGATTCCTCAATGCATACAGCTCCGTCTGACGTCACTTCACCCAGAGTCTCAAAAGAGTGAGGTCCGGTTGAAGTTGTTCTTTGTAAACGGTGGTCAGGACTGTGTTACTGCGGAGCAGTTCTTGCAAAGCGGGAAGAATTTCTGTGTGCTCTATGCAACTTTATCAATTGACAATTCCCGAAATTTATCCTAATGCGTGATCGCTTCGCGTCGTCGAATTTTCCTTATGCATCTTCGTGGTAAACCAAAAGTGACTGGCATATGATCGCTACCGCAGGTGTCCGGCTCCACTCGTCATTGTGGCGTCCGAGGACCCAACCACCATGTGAGATCTGGAGCGTGTGTTTCTGATTTATACGTACGGAGCAGGTAGACACGGCGTGATGGTTCACCAGAGTAAATGTGGCATCAGTCATGATGTTTTGAACCTGGCACCCTCATTGGGAGTTGTGCTTGTATCCCTAATCTGTATGTGGAGCATTGAAATCTCCTCCTACGAGGATAGGAATCCCGGATACGTAGAACGCAGATGTGCTATCTATCCCAAGTTAAGACGTGTACACCGTGGTCTGGCATAAAAACACACTAGTATGACAGGAGTCCTCAATGGTCATGTCAGAACAGCGGCAACTTCTTGATTGCCACTGCACCATGGTGCTATAGTAATCATTGTATGAAGAATACGTGATGACACATACACTGCGGCTTTTCCCGGAGTTGAACCCATAGTCGTAGCACACCTATCTGTAATGGACGGGTTATGATACCCATTAAATCGTACAGAGAGCACTGCTTGATGTGCTCTTGAATAAGTAGTGCCCAAACATGTAGCTTGTTGCATTCAAGCTTGGTTTTTAATTTCTACTAACTTGGAGTTTGAGCCTCGACAATTCCATTGAAGAATTCCGTCACGTGGAAGCTGCTGCAGAGAGTTAGCTATGATGCTAGCAATCTTGTATGATTGCTGTCAGTTGAACAAGCTGATCCAAAACTGCTGTCCAAACTGGTTGGTTAAGCCGTTGTGTCGTGTGGGCTGCAGGCATAACTGGCGAATTCGCACTCAGTGATCCGTTGCGCGTATGTCCTGTTTTTTGGCACTTCAGAGTGATTATTTTTTTACGTTTGCGTAACCTCTCATTTTTTTAGCTAATGCTTCTATCCAAGCGTCAATATCATCACGGTCATCATTCGATCCAAGCAGTGGTTCATTTAACTTTCGTTTCATTGTGTGGGTCTGTCTGCCTTGTTTAACCACTAAAGAGTATAGTTGTGTCTCAGAGCCTTGTGTGTCTTCTGCCGCGAGTGCCTCTGGCTCTTCAGTAAGAACTTTGAAGCGATTGTTAGTTCTTACTATATTGTGTTTTGGTGTAGTCTTTCGTAGTCTCGCTGTGGCCTTCTATTTAGTTGGACAGTTTATGCTTGTCATGTTGTGCTCATCGGATTTACATAGGCCACATCAATATTTTAGTTGGCCCTCAGGTGTGAGCCTTTCTGGGTTAATAGTACGCTGTGGGCAAAATTGATGCACGTGTCCCCGTTGAAAGCAACGGTAACAAAAATTGCCCGATGAAGGTAGGGTTTGGGGTGCAACAAACACCCATAGTAGTGAAATTTGTCCAGAATGCTTTGGGGGCCCTGCACCGGTACTAAGCAAGTGCGACCTTTGCCCATGAATCTGGACGCAAGAACCTTGTGTGTCGGGGAGTACAATTCGTGATATACTATCTCAGGAGAGTCTTCAGGGTCAATGCCACAAATAACACAATTTTGTATGTTTGGGCTCGATGCAAAGTAGCACTGCACACCCAGCTCTCGACCTTCTGACAGTGGTATAGATGTTGAAGAGCATAATTTCTGCACATTGTTGAGAGATGCCAAGTGCACAGTAATTGTGTTCGTCGATCAGTATGCTGCGAAACCTTTGCATCCTTTTGTTTCAAAGGCATAGTTAATGACCCTTTGAACATGTTTGATGGGCACAGAAGTTATGTCGTAGCATGAGAGGGGGCGTATGTGAACTCTATATTATTGGGAAAGGGCAGGAGTTGGGTAAGACTGAGAAGCGGAGAGCGTGGATGCATTATCAGGGGTGGCCTTTACCTTTTTCGGTGATTGCTGCGATGCTATGGCATCTTCTTGATGCACAATGACAGGAGAACCTCGCTTTGCTGTAATCACGAGACTGCCAGAAGACTGCACGTCCATGGGGTCCCCACTGTACACCAACACGACCTCCTGTTGGTTGGTACTCTTATCACGAAGCGTACAGTCTTTGGTAATTGCACCTTGAATCGTTTAACAGTCAGCTGCACTTTGCTGCTGTATAGTAGGCACGAAAGTGGTTACGCGCGATAGTCCAGTAGATGGCTTAGATGAAACGCTCACATCTGCCACGAGCACGTCTTCTTCTTCAGGCGAGTATGGCCGTTGGGCCACACTCAGCCTAAACGACAGCCTCGCAGATTCAAAGTCGACTAGTCGCGCAGGATCAGCAGAACAGGGACAGAAATGTCCTCACTGATATCCTTAGGGCCCTATACACTTTCGAGAAGCTTACTATCTGGATGCGGTCGAGATTTTTGTTGGTGTTGAGCAATTTCTAACAGAGCAGAAGAACCCACGTCTGCGTTGAAACGTCTTCGTCTTCCTTCTCCAAGTACTCAACTATGAAACAGCGTAGTGGTATGTGTTTAGAAAAAATCATTCATACAGACAGTGGACAATATTACCATTTGAAAAACTTATTTCTAGAGAACAGAACATTCACAGACATACAATAAGTTAAAACATATTTGTATTCTTATGTACCTTACATGTTAAACACAAGAACCGAAAAGTGAGTACGTACATTTTGCGTATTTACATAGTATTTCTGCAGGATCTGAACAGACATCACCCCACCAAAGCTAGCGAGGCCGAAAGACAATTTTCACGTATGTAAAACTTGTTTATTTATTTAGAGTACTCTGATATGGGAGAACAGCAAACTCTGTGTATTTCGCGTTAAAAAAACGTGGTTTACGATTTAGGGTACTCTGTACTCTACTATGCTAGAGCAAGTGCTCAGACAAAGGGGGTAACAATTTAGTGTACTAGGTAGGTTACTATGGGAGAGCATAAAGCTATACGAAGGCCCAAGTTATAACAAGCCATGTTTTGAGAAATTTATTCTCACGAACAGTGAACATCAAGTACAATACGAAAGAACTTCGCGACGCATCACAACCTGCACAGACACACCAAAAATTGTTACAAAAAGATATGTTTACATATCTACATTATATGCTAAACGAAGAACACACAAAAAAGCGTAAAGATCTATATGTTAGGTATTTATATAGTATTTAGAAGGTATTTGTGCGAGTACTAAACAAACAATTACCTGCCAAAACCAGACAGGCTTGAACACGAGCTTTACACATCTCTCGCAGACGAACACAAAAGGGCAGGACCAGTGTCGAAGGAATCCCTCCTCATCGAGAGAGAAGAGTTCCTCCGAAAAAAAAAAACAGATAGTAGTTCGTTGTAAAGTCGCTTCAAAATCGGAAGAAGATCGTGACGGCGACGTCCTGCTGCAACCGCTTCACAGCGATTGCGCCAAAGACAGTAGCCACCAGCAACAGCGGTCAAGGGAAGAAATAACACCACACACCAGCCGCCACATGAAGTCCCGGAGGTGCCCAGGCAGAGATGATGCCGTCGGCGCGCTCCAAGGCACACGACTAGAGCGGGTCTGGAGTGCCGGAGGAACTAACGGGAGCAACAAAGCGGCTGTTGTGCCAACGATTGAATTGTCTAACACACCTACCATAGGGCAAGTCGACTGGATATGACGAAAAAAACGTGACAGCTGTTGCATAACATTAAGGAAGTGTTACTGATTGTGGTCCCCAAATAAGTTGCACACTAGACATTAAATACCGATGGTGGGTGCCTAGAAAATATTATGCCAGATATCGCACAGGGGATCCCTCTCCCTTTCCTTGTACGAGGCGCGACAGGAAGCGCAGGGCTAGTAGCCGGCAGCGTATTGATACCGAAGGGGAAAAACCTTCCAGGGATTGCAGCTGCCCTAACGCCGCACGAGAAACCAACTCAGTGCCACCGGACCAAAATAAGAAACACAAGGCACACTGCAATGACCTCACGATGTGTAAAGGTGGCTGCTCCAAGTAAGAAAGGTACCAAATGCGACCGCAGAACAGTCTGTGCAAGGTACCTCCGCTCAAGAATCGGGAAGTCTAAATTTCATGCGTTCTCAATTTTTTGCTTTACTTCGTCGTGGACGTTTGACCAAACGGAGTTACAAGCGCCATAGTGTTTGTATAGAATTGTTAAAATGCGAAGAGGCGCAGTCGGCTGAAGAAGAGATGCGGAGCTACGCATGGATGGAGTTTGGACAGCCGATGAACAAATACAGGGATTTAGAAAAGTTTAGCGTGGCACCTCAAATATCATCATACAGAAAGAATAAACGCAGGCTATGTGAAAGACTATCTTCATCGGATAGGTACTTAGTTATGCTGTCAGCAAAAGCTGTGACTGTCACGGCACTGCTTCCCGGAATTGCAAGACCCTGGACACGCGAATCCGCTTCCAGAGCATACAAATATGGCTCAATGCTGGGTACAAATAGAACAGGAGACAATGGGCACCCCTGGCGGACCCCACGTGTAATAATAGCAAAGGCAGCACTCTCCCAACCATCTAGAACTAGTGTGCTTTTTATGCCGGAGTAGGTATGTCCAATTAATTCTACACAAGAACTAGGAAAACAAAAGACTGTGAGCACTTTAAAGATATGCGTGTGCTCCAGTCGGTCAAATGCTTTCTCTTGGTCCAAAGACACAATGATATCACGCGAAGATTGCGACATAGTATAGGCTATGATATCACGGATGGTAAAGGACTAGCTGTGTGTTTCACGTACAGACATTCATGAAGCCCCACCAGGGTGTTCAACAGAACCCTCAAGCGTTGAACAATCACCGTGGCGAATATCTTACAGTCAACGTTACGAAGCAATATAGGTCTCCAATCTTCAGGACTAACAGAGGAAGCAGCAACTTTTGTGATTAGTACAACGCGGCCATCTCAAAAATTTGATGAAAAGACATTATCCTCGAAACATATAACCATGGTAAGGCATCTCAATAACACGAGACAATCCAGTCGTCGACTTTTTGTACACTGAACTTAAGAATTTTCTCCTCAAAAGATGACTTGGTTCACTGTCGCGGAATATACCAATATACCAAGAAATGAGATGAATAAGATTATGCACTGATACATCTGTTTGTACTTTGCAGCTAAGTTTATTCACCTGCCTTACAGAGCTGAATGTGATATAAAACCACCTAAAACCAACGCACATTTTGCATCAAGAAGCTTAGCATTAGGATTACAAGCATCTCCAATTACCGTAATTAATTGAGTGCCTTGCGTAATAACTCGTACGTTGACGCACTACCACTTTTAATGAGCTCTCCAGTCGAAAGCACCTTGTTACGAAAGTAGAAGTTAACAAGTAAAGCTTACTTTTCCGTTTATTTCAAGCTTACAGGATGCATTCGGTGAAGTTTTGTATCACGTAACACCGCCCAGCCAACGGCGTCCTTAAGCCTACTTAGGTCTCACAATTTAATGAGGAGTAGGCAATTAGTTGGCGCAGGCAGACAAGTGTACTGTTGCTTCTCCGGGGATGAAAATACACCCCTATAACATCATAGACTTCGCCTGATGAGCACAAGAAATGAAAAAAGTTGATGATCGAGCATAACCCGTGATAACGCTCTCACGCAGGTAAAGAAAAAAAAATCTCGATTATCAAGCTTCTTTCATGAATGGGGGCCCAGATGAAAAGAGTGCCGCAAGTAACGTGGCCGTCAGCCTTCATTTTTTTTCAACAGTGGTGTTGATTATTTTTCACGTTCCGGGCTGGGACAAGGAAACGAGAAAAAAGAAGAGCGTGAGCGGAAAAAGGGACGCGGGGACGCTCAAGTGACAGCAGAGCGCTTCTGAGCGCAGTTAAATCAACAAGTTTTTTTTTGCCTTATACGTTAAAGACAGAGTTGAGTCTGATCGCAGTGTCTGGAACACCATTGTCTTAATATTTGGTGCTGAAGAACTGGCATTGAAAACCAGGACCCTTCGGACGGCCACCAGTCAACTGCAGCAGCATGGACCGACTGGAGTCGAAGCGGACGTCGTGGCAAGCACAGAACACGAGGATTATAAACGAGGCAAGTGCTCTCCTCGCTAACGACTCTGTCTCCTATGACCAGCTCAATTCCATATATGAGAAGCTGAAGGCCAACGACGAAGAGCTTAAAAACTTGAACAAAGAGATTGAGCAGCATATACCTGACGAGGACTTGGAAGTCGAGTATAACGCTGTCTTACAATACGAGGCCAGTGCTACGCGCATTCTCGCAGAGATTCTCAGCAAGAAAGATCGCATGCTAAGGACATCGACCGGAACTCAAGTAACAGTTGCCCAGACAATCGCAGCACCGTCAGACGGAACTGGAGTTAAATTGCCTAAACTGACAATAGCTCCTTTCTCTGGGGACATGTGCAAGTGGACCGAACTTTGGGAACAATTTGACCAAATGGTTCATAGTAACACTCGCATCACTACCACAGAGAAGTTTAATTATCTGCGAATGTATCTGAAAGGAGACGCTGCATCAGTGATTGCGGGCCTTCTGACGACAGAAAGTTGCTACAGCAACGCCATGAACATGCTACAGAAGTGATTTGGGGACAAGACGCGCCTGGAGCAAGAATATTTTGCCAAGCTTCGGATGTTAAGCCCCGTCCGTTCATCGACTGACACCAAAGCGTCACGCAGCTTGTACGACCAAGTTCTCGGTAATATCCGAGGCTTAGACACTTTGGGTGTGCACAAGTCGTCATTTTCGTCAATGCTCTGCGACATCCTACTGCGTGCTCTTCCACGGGATATAGTCTTGCAGTATCATTGATCGTGTGCCGTTCAGTTGGCATATGACACGAGAGCTGAAGCTACACCCATGGGACTGGACCGTGTGCTCAACTTCCTGTGTATCGAGATGGAAAGCCTGGAGAAGGGTGATTTTAAAGATTCCAGAGGACGAGAAAATAGAACACTCCCCGTGGCCAATCAGTCGACGTACTCTCGGCGTGGGAAACCGACGTCATCTGTGGTTCACAGCCACTCGGTACGAGAAAAAAAAGGACAACTGCATATTCTGCTCGTCCAGTCATCACAGATCAAAAAACTGCTCAGCTGACTTGTCACTGACGCAGAAGAAGGAACTGCTTTCCAACGACAAAAGGTGTTTCCGCTGCACCACCAAAGGACATCGGGCACGGGACTGCAAAAAAGACTTCCTGCTCCAGATGCCGAGCTCGACATGCTACAAGCTTGTGCAATCCCTATAGGTGTTCGCGGAAGTCAGACTATGCTAACAATAACAACAAAAAAAAAACTACTACAGTCTGCGCATCACTTGGAAGAAGACCCGTCAAGGAAGGCTCTATCACTTGCGTTTTCCTTCAGACTATCAGTGCATGGGCGATGAATGATGACACCTGCCGTTACATACGAGGCGTTTTTGATGGTGGCAGTCAGAGGACTTTCATAATTGAAGATCTGTCCAAGCATCTCCAGCTGAAAAGCGTGAAAACAACTCAAGCAGCCTTCAATACTTTCGCAAGCGCATCGGACCAAGAGGATAAGAGGCGTCGCATTGTAGGACTACGACTGAGAAGCCAGTTTTCCGGTGCGGAAATAGCTTCAACTGCAATAGAAATCCCAGGCATCTGCCAAGACATCGCAGAGGCTGCAATGGACGTAGCCTTCGTCGCGTCTTTCAAGAAGCTGGGAAAGGATGTCGCCGATGAGCTCAAACATTCATCTATCATCAGTAAGAGTGGCATCAGCGTACTTATCGGGTCCGATCAGATGTGGAAAGTGTTGACCAGCGAAGTTTTACAGTGCTAAGGCGACGAATCATTGATCGCACTGAACTCCAAGCTTGGATGGACCTTCCAGGGAAGCACATCGCCCTTGGTGTCCCGACCAACTACTTCACAAATGATGGTGTGCATGCTAAAAGCCCAAGCTACCGATTCCGATGAGATTTTGCGCTCCTTTTGGAAACTTGAAAACATAGGAATTATGGACACAATAAACAAGCCACCGAAATGAGCAACACCATGATGCATTTTGAGCAAACGATTAGCTTTATAAACGGAAGATATGAAGTTGCCCTCCCTTGGAAGGATAATTTCGAGCTTGCAAGCAACAAGCAAGTCGCCGTTACTCGACTGGACAAGCTTATCAACCGTCTCGACTCCAGGAAAGGACTGCTCGAAACGTATGACCGTACCATAGGAGAGTACTGAGGGCAGGACACGCCGAAGTAGTCAGTGATGTACCTGCAGAGGTGACGAAGTTATATTACATGCCGCACAAGGAAGTCATGGGTGAACAAGCGCTGACGACGAAAATGAGAGTCGTGTTTGACATTTCGTCACATGCCAAAGGATGCAAGTCCCATAATGACTGCCTTGAAAAAGGTGACAACTTATACCAAGACTTCGTGCAAAATCTGCTATGCTTCAGAACACAGCCGGTGGCAGTTATCACGGACATAGAAAAGGCATTCCTTCAGATTGCGATTTGGGAGGACGACAGAGACGCTTTCCCCTTTCTCTGGCTTGCAGAAGATTTATCCAAGGGCAATCTGCAAGAGTGGAGGATGACACGAGTGACTTTTGAAGCTACATGTAGCCCATTTTTCCTCACAGCTAGTATTCTCTACCACGTGAAGAGAGCACTGGCTGCCATGGCACAAACAGCGCAAACTCTTGCTGAGTGGTTTTACGTGGATGACTTAGTCACTGGTACCGACACAGAGGAGAAAGCCGCTAAACTTTGCCGAGAAGCGCGCACATTAACGAAATCGGCCGGAATGACATTGCGTAAATGGACAACAAATTCAGGAAATTTGATGCGAACGCTTGAAAATCAAGTAGAATCTACTGGTATTGAGATGGTCGTTCTTCACAAAACGTCGGTCAAGGTCCTGTGTTTAGTTTGGAATCCGGCAAAAAATGAATTCAACTTTTCGATTGAAAATCTAGTCTGGTTTTTGACAGCACAGACCGACACAAAACGATTTGTCTTACAGTCAGCATCAAGAATTTTTGACCCGTTGGGATTTGTATGACCATATGCTATTGTCATACAAATATTGTTTCAGAAGCTGTGGATACGAGAAATCGGCTGGGATGAAGTACTACCCAATGACCTGCAAAAAGAATGGAATGATTGGGTCATCCAGCTGGCACAACTGCAAGACGTCGTCGTCCCTCGCTATTTGGGTAGCGGAGCAAGGAAGCCCAGTGAGCTTCAAGTACCTGTTTTCTGGGATGCCAGTCCAGTGGCATACGGAACACCGATATACGTCGTGTCAAGTCCTGAGGAGCCGAAACTGTTGATTGCGAAGTCCCGTGTAGCACCCATTAAGGAGACAGCGCTGCCGCGATTGGAGCTGCTGGCTGCCTTAATCGGCTCAAGAATGTTGACATGCGTGAAAAACGCTTTGAGGAATGTTCAAGTTGACTACACGATGTGGACAGATTCCGCCATTGTGTTGTCATGGATAAACATTGACGTCAAAATGTGGAAACAGTTCGTAGCCAACAGAGTCGATGAAATTAGGTGCACTACAAATCCATCAAAGCGAAGATGCTGTCCTGGAACGGACAACCCGGCTGACTTACTCCCGCGTGGTGCGACGCTTGAAAGACTGATCTGCAGCTCAAAATGGTGGCATGGCCTCGATTGGCTAATTAAACTGATGCCTGAATGGCCCCTACAGTTCAATGAACTACACATAGCGGAAGCCACCCAAGGTGAAGTTACCACAGTCCAAGTTACACTAATGACACGCTTCTCAGTTCCAATAATCGACAGTAAACGGTACAGCAGGCTTCAGCACCTACTCATAGTCACTTCGTGGGCTTTCAGATTTACTGACTGATGCAGAAAAAGGACTGATCATACAGGACATCTAGTGGCAACAAAAATCCTGAACGCTGAACAGTATTGAATAAAATGTACACAAGAGCAAGGCTTTCTTGAAGAACTCACCACTTTGACCAACGGCCAACTAGTCGAGTCTACATATCGAGTCGCTGAACTACACCCTCACATAGACAAAGACGAAATTCTTCGGGTTGGAGGCCGTTTATACCTCATGCATTCCACACAAGATGTCAAGCACCCAATCATAATGCCGTCAAGCCACCACTTTTCGGCACTTTTGGCAAACAGAGCCCATCTTCAAGTCTTACATGGAGGAGTTAGAGATACACTTAGGCAGCTTTGGGAACGATGCTGGATTTGTCGAGCTCGCTCTTTGGTAAAATGAGCGCTGCATGGCTGCAATATATGCAAGCGTTTCAGTGCGGGCCCAGGAAGTGCTGAGACTGCTCCGTTAACAAGTCATCGAGTGTCACCAACGAACCTGTTCGAAGTTAGGAGTCGACTTCGCGGGCCCTCTGTATGCATGCACGGAGAAAAGGCACACGAAGTGCTACGTTGAACTTTTTACGTGCGGCGCATCTAGAGCCGTAAATCTCGAGCTTGTCTCGGAAATGACATCCGAGGATTTCCTGCTCTGCCTACGGTGATTTTCAGCTCGAAGAGGATTACCTAGGCAGATCTATTCTGACAATGCACGAAGCTTTCACAAGACATCGGCAGACATAAAGCGACTACACCGACTGTTTTCTGAAGAGGACGTCGCTGGTTACCTCAGCACCAAGGGCATTTCGTGGAAGTTTATTGCACCAAATGCTCCTTGGTGGGGTGGATGGTGGGAACGCCTCGTACGATCAGTGAAGCTTCCGTTGCGAAAAATTACGAAGAAATATCGACAGTGCTGGCGGAGGTCGAAGCAGTGGTAAACTCAAGGCCTCTGACTTTCATCGAGAGAGATGCAGGAGAACCTTGCACTTTGACGCCAGCCGAACTTCTCCTTGGACGGAGGTTGACTTCCATACCGTATGCGAACACTGACGAAGTCAACAGTAGCTCCAAGTGAGCAGACGCCATACGCAGACACAACTACAGAAAGTTGCTGGTTTAAAGTTTTTGGACGCGTTGGCAAAAAGAATACCTGTTGCAATTACGATCTGCACACTTTGCCGACACAAAATCAACTACAACAAAGAAGCAAGGGGCATCGTTCTCGTGCATGCGGACAACTCGCCACGCCAGCTATGGAAGCTTGCAAGGGTCACGGAAGTGTACCGCAGTGCCGACGATCTCATTTGTTCCTGCAAGATAAAGTTGCAAGGCGGTCACCTTGCGATCAGGCCGATACAAAGACTGCACTCACTTGAACTATGTGTTTAACTTTGCGTGGCAGGCAATATTGATTATTTTTCACGTTCCGGGCCGGGACAAGGAAACTAGAAAGAAGAGCGCGAGCGGGAAAAGGGACGTGGGGACGCTCAAGTGACAGCAGAGCGCTTCCGAGCGCAGTTAAACAAGTTTTTTTTTGCCTTATACCTTAACGATCGAGTTGAGTCTGATCGCAGTGTTTTGGACGCCATCGTCTTTAAAGTGCTATTACTTGCGTGTCCTGATGCTTACCAATAGTGCTTCTGAGTAAAATTACATCACGTTAAATCAGCGACCACTTGACAAACTTCTTCAACATCTCCTGAGCTCTACACATACAATACTTTAGCACGATCCCTCTATTTAAAAAAAAACTGAAAAAAAACGTGTTGACAGTTTCGTTGAGGGTACCGATAGTGTACGTCCAGCCCCACGCCTGCTAACATTGAGCCCACGTTTTAAAGGGTAGGCCTACGTGCTAAATGTGAGCCGATGCCCTAAACGTGGACGCATCTAGAACTGTTAAACAAAGGGCTATCAGTGTGTTGACAGTGTACTTTTTCAAAAGCACTTTGACTTGCGTGAATCGGTACATAATTGGGTAGGCTTTAGCACGACTTAGACGAAGACAATAGGAGACACACATAGGAGATGCACTCCTCTGTGTTCTGTGTGTCTCCTATGTTCTTCGTCTAAATCGCCCTGAAGCCTATCCAATTCTGTACTTTTTCATTTCTTTGGTATCGTGTACACGGCAGTCTCGACCTCAAATCAATGGTTGGCTGAGAATAAAGCCATTAAACACAAACCATATGCTTTATTTGTGAAGCAAGTTCTATTGACATCGGTGGTGGCTGTCACGACAAAATGACGTCATCATGACTTCGCACACTGCAAAAGTTGCGACTCGCCTGCTGAAATGTGACAAAAGCCCGTGGTGAGCAAAAAGCTTGAGTGGCTTGATCTTGTAGTCAATGCTATATGCCATTAGGCTTTTTTTTCTAGAGAAGAGTCTGGTATCATATCGTCTACTTCTTCAATAGTCTAAGGTCTGTCGCATGCTTATCACTATTAGGAAGTAACTTCACTCTTCAACAGTTCTGTTCTGTTAGGGGCCATGATGGTAAGTAGAAAACCACCTGCGCTTGGATCAATGCACCTCTACTATTACTCGTTACTATCACTTCACAATTGTCTCTAATTAATGAGTATGACGTACGGCAGTGGAGTTTCATACTCGAAACAGCTAGCAGCGTTTTCTTAATTTGTTTCTTGCTTTTTTTTTCTTTTTGCTATACAGTCGAACCTCACCGACTGCTTCCCACCAAGTGTCTCTCAAAGGCACGACGAAAAACTTCTGCCCTGACTGGAGGCTATCTACATCTGTTGTTCGAATTATAACACAAGTAATAGAGAATGAAGATGAGAGACATGTTCTGAAGATTTAATTAGCGCCATTTAGAGCAGTCTGACTCAACGCATGCGCATCATCATGACCGAAAACGTACAGGAACGTATCGCTGACGGATCGACATCAACAACGTTATGTGGTTCTTTTGCGTAACCACTGGCCCATACAGCTATCGCCTATTTAATGTCCCCTATAATTTAGGTGGGTTCCAAAAGCTCCTCTTAGCTCAACAACACACACTTCCATTGAATATGCTCAGATTAGCATGAAAGAGCCCCGGACCTGCTCCGCACTTGACCATTTCGTTCTTTTTCCCAACTTCAGATCTAGCCCCATTCATCACAGAACCACCCGAGGCATTACGCCTGATTTTATATACCGGCGTACCAGTATACCTTATACAAGAAATAGGGATATAACTGTAGCGTACAGTCAGTTATTTGCGCACATATAAGAAGGGAACCACCTGCATCATTAGGAGACTACGTGTCTGGGAACAATGAAGGATATTCACCGACGTTAACTCGGAGAACGAGTGTAATGGTGCGTGAAAGATCGCAGAACAGCGTAAAAATTCAAATGCCGCCCTCTTGGGTCAAGATGTTGACTATTTTATGAGCCCAACATAAAAAAAGGGGAAAAGTAAACCTACGTGGGTTTTACTTACGGTAGCACATGTGTTTGATTTGCAGAGTGTACTTGTAGCCGTGCAAGAAAATACGTATCAAGTATTTTCGTTATGGTCACATTTAAATGCACGTTGAAGAACCTCATGTGGTAGATATTTCCGGAGTCCCCCACTAAGGCGTCTCATAATCATTTCGTAGTTTTAGGATGTTAAACTCCAATAACAAACCGAGCAACCAACCATTTTCATTACCGTAATCTTTTCGGTAGCTCGGAACGTCCAAGTTTTACATATAATTTTTGATTACACATAATTCCTGATATTATTTTTTATCTTAATTTGAATTCAAGTCCAGCCAACAGTACTCTTTAAGTGCTCAAACTGGTGGTTTGACGAAACGTTGGTTGGGAAGAAGCATGAACCACTAACCAAATGAAAGAGCGAAAATCAAAATGAAAAGGCATAAAAAATATTCATTTGAACTGTCAACAACGCTATCTTATATGGAAGCTGAAACGTCAATTTTCGATGCTTTAAAGGTTTTTCATTTCAGTCGGTGCTCCCTCATTCCGTTTTTAATTCAAGCTTCTTCCCAAAGACGATGTTCACTCAAACATTTGAGTTTTAACGATAGGTGTACTGACAGCTAGCCTCTAACTCAATTATAGAAGAAGAAGAAGAATATCTAAATATTCGACATTCCGAGTTTCCAAAGAAATAACTTCGTATTTCGTAACTACTATCGAAACCAAAGTTGCTGCAAAAAAGTTGCTGCAACAGTTTTCTGTAGAGCTGCTGCCGTGTCCTTGTTTCACGTCCACCGATGCTCGCCTTCTTCACTTATTTTTTGGCTGATAAGAATTGTTGAACAGTGAATGTTTAATACCTTTGGGTTGAAAGATATTATAGGTTGTAGTGAGAAACAGAGAACTTGCTCAGTGCCGGTACTGACTCGACTCAAGGAGTAGTTACGAGGTACCTTACACTGCAAATCATTTCACACCCTTAAGGGTGGATGTTTCAATAAATCACCCATCTTACACCTATTATTTCTGCCAAACTTATCCGCACGGGTGTAAGTTCTGCAATTCCACCTTTTGTACACCCATTTGTCATTTTTAGGTGTACTATAGGTATATGTTAGCAAATTACACCCAAGGGTGTTTCCTTGAACGTTACACCTATCATATATGTATATAGTTTAGAGCATCAATACATATCACATCTCAACAGATGCAATCAAACCGCATGCCAAACGTCTGGTGAAAAGATCGATGTTGCGGCATTCGTTTTCATTTTCCATAATTCATTCGCCAAAATATATCGTGCTATGTATTATATTTATTAAACCACCTCCCATTTACTATATTCAGAACATTCCTCACATGTTCAGTGACTTAATTCATGGGTAAACTTTTTGGGATTCCTACTAAAAATATTTTGCTGCCGCTTATGTTCATTCCTCCCTAATTCTCACAGAAACATCAGTAAAAGAGATGATGTTGCACTTAAACATAACATGAAACGATTACACATGGTTTTCAACAGGCTATCATGCGCGCTTTCTCATTTGAAATCACACTAAGTTTTTGTACCAGAGGTCCTGATTTATTAAAGACGATAGTCTTTTTAGGAACCTTAAACGCAAAAATTTTGGTCTGCCTGCCAATCTGTCTGTCTGTCTGTCTGTCTGTGTGTCTGTATGTCTGACTGTACATTTGTCTGTTTGTCCACTCTATACGACATCTGGTACTTGAAATGGCCAACCTCATCCGCAGCGCCCACCATTGTTGCTCAAGATTGAGCGTTCATGCTTGTGCAATCGTCAATTAAAAAGCCATCATTGCGCATGTCTGTGGCACCATAACAACACGTATATATTCTGGATGTGCGTCTTTTACTAGAAAAAGCATACATTAGTAATATTAGGGGCCGTAGCGCTTATCACACTGCGCTGACCATGCAATGCTTGCACGGAACAGGGAGTGTTTCCAACGCTTTGCTAAGGTGGTGTAATCTATCCGTCGCCTTGCGATGGGCGCGCACACCCCTCTCAAAGCCACACGCTTTGTTTTGTAGGAAGACTGCCAGATGGCGCTCATGTCTCACGTGCGACATGATTTGATGTTCTTTTTCGCCTTCGCTGTACGCTCGAGGCACTCAAACGCAGAACACCAAATAAATGTCCTGTTCACTCTCTCCACACGCAAGACTATCGTCTTTTGACGACATTTGCAGAAACATGGAGATACGGGGCCATTTTTTTTTACAATGGGGGTCCATATATTTCCTCACACTGAACTATTTCGCATCAATACACAGATCCCTGATTTATTCAGTGAGTTATATTTAGATCTATGAACATGGATCAGTTCAAATTGAATGTTTGTAGTATTCGCATTGCCACGGAACTAGGCATGTGTACAATTAACAGGCTAAGCTTACTCTGATGCAGCTGCTGTGCACGCATGCTGCGCCGCAGGACAAGCTTGGCGCACATACGCTAAGCACGGGTGAACTCTTCCAATGGGTAGCACCACTCTGTGGGCACTTAGTGCTCTTTTTATATTTACTTGATATGCACGCTTGCGCGTCGTATAATATACACGTGAAGGATCGTAGACAACACTAGCGCAATGGACCCATGCCACATAGATGGAGAGTAGTTGACTAATTGCAGCATTGTAATTCACAGTTGTTACTGTCGCGTTACAATGCACTGATAATCGCACATTAGTATGCTCACACAAAATTTAAGACTTGAAATAAAAGCAAGCGTCCTTCATACTTTGTCGGTAAAAAAAGCATAGCCCCCGGTTCTTGCTGAGTGGCAGAGTGTTATTTAAAAGAAGCTAATAGCACAGCAGGGGTGTTGCTAGAATTTATGCGTGCAAGGAACAGAAAGAGGGGAAAAGGGGGCCTGACGCAATTTGTATGTAAATTTTTGCCTGTAGTTGCATACGTGCGGATACGAATCGCAAGCTTCCTTTTTTTTTTTTTTTGCGAAATGGGCCAAATCCTGACCCGAAAGTAGCTCAAATGACACTCAATTGGGTCATACATACGTTCACGTTTCCTCTAAAACAGTAATATTAAAACAATATTTATAAATATTACTGTTCTAGAAGAACGTTGATAATATGTATATGTCAAGGCAGCGTTAGTTGAGCTTGTTTCGGTTCTAGATTTGCCCCACTTTGAATTAAAAAAATCTCCTCAAATGAACATAAAAAAAGGGTGGGAGATGTGTCAAATATGGAACAACTTCCTTGCCACCCTTCCCTAACTTTTATTTATATCTATGTTCCGCAAGTAACAAATTTTGACTGCGAAATGTCGAAACAACGCCGCAATAATGCCTCACCCGGGAAAAAAAATGTACATTACGAAGGCTACGCATTTGCCGCCTGCACACGTCAGTGGCAAAAAAAAAGACTTTAAAGCTCTGCTAGCAAATAAATATGTTGTCAAGCATGAAATATTACACTATATCTTGGAGGCTTGACATAGCTTGGAAATTATATCATAAAACGGTACTGCGTATGTTTCGGTTTCGGTTTTGAGGTCTTGGGGCAACTGCGCATTGCCATCGTCAACAGGCAGACTTTGAATTGCGTGGTAACATGTCGTGTGCGTGTTTGCTGCAGGCTGACGGTGGTTTATTATTTTACTATTCACTTGCTTTGTCAGGGACGCGTACTTATACGGCTTGCACAGTTTAACTCGCGCTTACAGTAGGTACAGTACGAGTCACTGAAATCTGTGGCGCGTCGGCAAGTACAAAACAACTTCAGTGCGGCGGAGTGTGTCTCCTCTGTCAACGGCTTTCGTTGAAGCTTGTGCACGCCGCAAGCAGAGTGTTTCCGATTCAAGCAATCAACGGAGTGTACGCTGGGAGCTACATGGAGAACGCTTTTGGATTTCGTGCTATTGCTGAAAAGGTAAGCTTTCGTGCATGCGAACAACGAAGTGCAAAAGTGCGTGCCTGCCTGCCTGCCAACTCCCGATTTGCCCGCGATACTCGTCATTGCAGGAAGCGACCGTCTCTTGGCGCCGGTGACCTTCGCTAGCTGTGTGCTTATCAGCTGCGATGTCTCAACAGTCGCAGCGTTCGTGAACCTCGCTCTCGCTGTCGGGCATGGTTAAAGAAAACGGGGGGATGTGCCGCGCGCAGATAGACCTTACGGCATGCGGCAGCGGGTGAGAAAAAAAAAAGGGGGGGGGGGGGTGAGCGAGCCGAGGTGGGCGAAAGAAATGGCATAATAATAATAATAATAATAAAACGAAGCAGATCAACGGTAAAGGAGGCGCCAGTTGTCAGTTAGCGGGACTACAGTGGACAAATAGGGCGCGTTTATTACGCGGGAGAAAAAAAGCCAGATTTCAGTGACTGAAGACAGGGGTGCGTTTTTAATGCGAGTAAATACGCTATTTAAGCAAGAATCCGAAAATACTTAAAATTTGTATCAGTACCCCTTTGATGCTTGTGCTTTGCAGTGGCGTGACATGTGTTTTGTTACAAAGCGTGCAGCTAACCAAAAAATTTGATGTACCTTGTTTGGTCAGCGATTTGCGCTTTTTATGCCTTGTTAGGTTTGTTTATATTTATACTAGTATATCGTAGATAATCAGGATATAGAAATATTGATGTGTTTTAATAAAGGATTGAACAGCCACACTCAATTGCACACATCTTTTTGCATTTTTGCACCATTGTAGTGCGGCACATAGAATATTGTAGAATAGAATATTTCTGTATATTTTGGTGTAGGGTTTTGGTGCTGTGGTTACATATGAAAGCTTAGCCAAAGTGTATCAACAAACGCCCACAAAAAACTTTCAGTTAAGCTGATACAGCACAGATGATAATGGTGTAGGCATAGTTAGCCACTAAAGAACACGCTCGCGAAAAAACGAAATGAGGATGCGACACAGGTGGCTGTAAATGAAAGGAGGCAGACCTAACAGTTCTTGTCTGTTTCATGCATTTTGTCTGTGCAGGTTTCATCCTTATGAATGCAAACACACTGATCCAACTAATAAGCCCTCCATGCATATATTCCTGTTAGCTACTTCTCCAATAAGTCGTGCATTTTTTAAATTATACATATTTATAGTCCAGCAGTTCATAGCTTATTGAGCATATATTTAACTTACTTGTGATACATTATCTATTGCATGGCTGTTTTTATGAATTAAAAGAAAAATCACTGCGAATTAGCTGCTTACGCATGCACTCAAAGAATAAGATTAGCACGTCTTATTGATTTTTTAAAAAGTCAGTTTTACTCAAGGGCTAAAGTAATCATTTTGTTGACCAATAAGCAACCTGTGAAAGACATATTATAAAATTATCCAGTACACCAAATTTATGTAACTGGAGAAGAAATATAGAGGTGAGCTTTTACAAATACACAGTGCTGTGTTTTCCAGCAGCAGTTGTCATTTAACAAGTGCTGTTGATCCTTTCAGATTGGGGCTTGCTCGATGTTTTACTCTAGTTTCACACAGTAGATTGTACATCTGTGATGAGTTCATATCTACAAAACGATCCTTCAAAGTAAATGATAAATATTGCTACTTTTCTGTCTTAATGGGTTTATATAATTTTTTGTATCGCCCATTGTACTGGCCTATTGGTTAGGGTATTCTAGCTAAGCAAGAAAACTTGGTAAAAAACGCTGAAATGTGAGCATCCCAGTATATTTCAAACTTCTTGGTAGGTGCATGATTCAAGAGAGAAGCACTTTTTCACCCACCACCATGGTGTAGACTCAAACATGGCACTTGCATTCGTACACTAATATGCACAGATGGTTGTAAATGTAAGAGTGAATAGTGGTAAAGCTGAAGGTGGGGAAGCTGGAGCTTTTTATTATATGACACATCATAATGAGGTTCTGATTGTTCCCAGTATTTTTTAAATGCTTAGTTGAATGTTGCGCATCTCTTACATGCAGAATGTTGAAAGGAAAGCACACTACGTCTTCTATGATGGACTGGGTGCTGACGATGCAGTGCACTCTTCATCACAACATGAAAGCAGCTGTTCCGGGCTTACGACCCTCACTCAAAGGGTTGCAGCAGTGGTGGACGCTACTCATAGGGTGCACCAAATATCTTGTACATTTCAGCAACATTCCTCTGATGGAAAGGCTTCATCTCAAGCTATGTGTTCTATATACCTATTTATTTTTACAATATGAGTATCAGTTTGCCATCAGATTACCAGCAGTGCATTTAGAAAACTGTGTACAATGCATAATGTTAGAGTTGTATGATAAAATGGAGACGGCCTAGATGCCTCCGGCTTAAAAGGTTGATTCACTAATGGGTCATTCCACGCGAAACATCCCAGCTATTTTAGCGACCATCTCAATTGTATTCGAAAAAATTGTAAACGATTTACTGCATCAAAAACAGTGAAACAGTAAAATATTTCTGAAAGAAACATTTTTTGTCACGTTAGTTGCCTTATGAACTTACCGGAATGTCGTTTTATTCTTGTTTGTGCAAAATTTGGTTCAAAAGTACTGCTCCTTGCTTCTATACCAAATTTGTCTACATGTTAAGTACAAATTCATGTGTAAAGTGTTTGAAGCGCAGTAATATTAGTGCAGTTTCACTGGCACATACGCCTCCAAGACTAACAAAGTGCTTGATACGGCTGGTTGGTGCTGTATGGTAGACAAAGAAAGTGCTTAACAGCGCAAACGACAAGAAGGGAAAGAAGAGACGAGCTGAGCCCTGAACAAACAACCAAAGTTTATTGCAAACCAACTGCAATATATAGAAAACAGAATCTGCGCATAACCACGCACCATAAGCAGAATCCCACATACATGCACCATACAGCCTACCTTATCAACAACTGGTCATATAAGTGGACCCTAGATAACTAACTTCACAGCAGTTCTGCGCATAACCACGCACCCATAAGCAGAATCCCACATACATGCACCATACAGCCTACCTTATCAACAACTGGTCATATAAGTGGACCCTAGATAACTAACTTCACAGCAGTAAGAAAAATTGAGGGTACGCTAACATAGTAAGCACAAGTTGTTGAATGTGGAAGGCTTCACTAATCTCGTGATCGCGCCGATTTTTATATCCCCCCATGATCAAACACTTTTCGAGAATTGGCTGACAACAAGACTTATTACAATGGTCTGCCAAGTGACTAGGAAGAGAACCTTTTAGAGAGTTAGCGTGCTCCCTCAACCGATCATTTATGCATTGCCCTGTTTGGCCAATGTAACCGTGCCCAAAAGTAAAAAAATATCTTGTAGAGAATCGCTAAAACCATTCAACATGGCACGTAGCGTGTTTCTTAAAGCATGCTTCTTTCTTAGGTCCTTTGCTGTTGACCCAGCGACATAGCCCAGCGAGTTTATCGCGTGCACAGAACACAACCCTTACGCCTATTTTGCCAGTGACCTTCTATAGCCTTTGGGAAACTTCGTGTACGTAGGGAATAACAGTCTTGCTAGAATGAGGCTTGTTAAGTTAGCTGTTGCTTTGTCTCTTATCAGGCACTCTTAGTGACGTTAGGAGAGTCTCGGCAATGGAAGTTAGCTCGGGATTAGAAAAGCCTGCTTGTTGAAGGCGGTGAACTTGGAGCGAGAAACTGCACTCTATCTGGCTGGTGACAAGAGCCAGTTAGAATTGCCTTTAGGCAGAAAAAAGCGATGCTTCACTTGACTAGCTTAGAATGGGCGGACCTAAAAAGTAGGTTATTTCTTGAACATGGCTCGTACCGCCAATATACATGATCAACAACAAAAAAAAGCATTTCTAATTGTAGACATCGTAGGGTGTCGTCAAAAATAAACTCCGACGTTATTTCTAGTTTCTTCATTTCACGCCCGAAAACGTCAAATATCTCATCGGTGGTTCGCCGAGGGTCAGATTGATCGATGCGGTAAAACACTAAAAAGTCGTCAACGTAGCCGAACACTTTAACTGTACTCCTGTGATCGAAGTTAGCTATGAGACTTCTTTCATACCGCACGAGTAAAAGGTAACAAAGAACCAGTGCTAAACATGAGCCAATGCACACATCTGCACTGGTGAGATATTTGACGTTTTTCAGCGTGAAATGAAGCAACTGGAACTAAAGTCGGAGTTTAATTCATGACGACAAGTCACGATGTCTAGACCTGAAAATGCTTTTTTTGGTTGACCATGTATATTGGCGGTACGAACCTTGCTCAAGAAAAAGCCTTCTTTTTACGTCCACCCATTCTAAGCTAGTCAAGTGAAGCATCGCTTTTTCTGCCTAAAGGCAATTCTAACTGGCTCTTGTCACCGCCAGATAGAGTGCAGTTTCTCGCTCTAAGTTCACCGCCTTCAACAAGCAGGCTTTTCTAATCCTCTGCTAACTTCTATTGCCGAGACTCTCCTAACGTCACTAAGATTGCCTGATAAGACACAAAGCAACAGCTAACTCAACAAGCCTCATTCTAGCAAGGCTGTTATTCCCTACATACACGAAGTTTCTCATAGGCTAAAGAAGGTCCGCTGGAAAGGTGCCGGCTCCAGTCTGTGACACCAATGATCGTCTGCACAGCGCATCGAATTGC
This sequence comes from Rhipicephalus annulatus, assembly GCA_013436015.1. Taxonomy (NCBI): domain Eukaryota; kingdom Metazoa; phylum Arthropoda; class Arachnida; order Ixodida; family Ixodidae; genus Rhipicephalus; species Rhipicephalus annulatus. Next base: position 2,314 of record WOVY01005885.1, on the reverse strand, counting down.
GCACACACCGGCCGCGAGGCGCGCGCGGCGGCGGCGGAGTATCATTGCGCATGCGCAGGACCAGTGCTATGCGACATTGGTTCATCGAGGCCAGTGTTAGCTAAAGCTACAAAATAGTGTAAAAGTTGCGTTCTGCGCACGCGACAAGCTCGCTGGCCTATGTCGCAGGGTCAACAGTGAAGGACCTAGAAAGAAGCAGGCACTAAGAAACACGCTATGTGCCATGTTGAATGTGTTCTAGCGATTTTCTACAAGATATTATTTACTTGTGGACATTGGCCAACAGGGCCATGCATGAATGATCGGTGAGGGAGCACGCTAACTCTCTAGAAGTTTCCTTCCCAGCCACTTGGCAGACCATTGTAATAAGTCTTGTTGTCAGCCAATTCTTGACAAGTGTTTGATCACGGGGGATATAAAAATCGGCGCGAGCACGAGATTAGTGAGGCCTTCTACATTCAACAACTTGGTGCTCCCTGTGTTAGCGTACCCTCAATTTTCTTAACTGCTGTAAAGTTAGTTATCTGGGGTCCACTTATATGACCGGGTTGTTGATAAGGTAGGCGTATGGTGCATGTGTGTGATATTCTGCTTATGGTGCCTGGTTACGTGCAGATTCTGTTTTCTATATATTGCAGTTGGTTTGCAATAAACTTTGGTTGTATGTTCAGGGCTCTGTTCTCGTGTTTTCTTTCCCTTCTGTGTGTTTGCACTGTTAAACACTTTCATCTACCACGCCTTCAAGAACTTAGCCAAAATGTGTATATTTGCATTTTTTCTATTGTAATACTGCACTTTCTATGAATGTCTGAGTAATGAATAGTAACTACACAAAAGGTATATTTCGAGGAAATGATATAATGAGACCTTAAGCTGCTAAACATTACGACAAAAAATTACGAATTTCGCAGAATCGTTATTTTCGTCTGTATTGAGAAGCGATTTCCACTGTCGAGCGGTCAAATAAATATGACCTTCAAACCCTAAATCGAAAGGAAAAAAAAGGTTATTTTCATATGCCAATTGTTTTCATTACATATTTTTGTTTAAGGACAAAAATAAGTTTTGAACTTTCCCATTTATGAAAATAGGGAACTTCAAGGCGGCAGCTGTCGTATGACCAAATGGGAAGATAGGCGCCAATTGGGAATGCTAAAAATATTTTCTTCCTTAAAACAAAAAATGTAATGTTGGTATATTGAAAAGAACTGTTTATTTGCTTTCAATTTATGTTTAAAGGTAATTTTAGTTGAGCACCACATGGCGTAATCGCATCTCAATATGGACAAAAATTACGATTTTGTAAAATTTATGATTTTTTTTCATAAAGTTTACTAGCTTGAGAGGTCTCAAATATTTTTTTTCTCAAAATCTAACTTGCATGGAGTAAGTATTCACTACTCAGATATTCATACAAATCTGCAGTATTGCAATAAAAAAATTGCAAACATAACACATTTTGGATTAATTCTTGGAAGCAAATGTGCCAGTATAATTGCAATAATAATACTGAGCTTCAAACACCTATACACAAGAACCTTAACTCAACATGTAGGCTAAGTTTGCTATAAAACGTACTTTTAAAATAATTTTTTCACAAACACCCAAACGACATTCCGGAAAGTTCCGAAGGCAACCACGTGACTGAACATTTTTTCTCTGGCGAAATATCCTACGGTTTTCACTGCTTTCAATACAGTTAATCAGCACAATATTTTCCTAATGCATTTAAGATGGTCGCCAAAATGGCTCGGCGTTTGGCATGAAATTACCCTAACAGCATGTCATGAGCACAGAAAAAGGTCCTATTGCTTATTAAGCCCTTTATTTACCAAGAAATATATTGAAAGTGCCTCCTCTGAGGCACTGTATAACACTGCTTTTTTTCACAGTTCTAAGGCGGCTGCACGTGCTGTTGTTGCTTACATGTGCAGCGGTGCTGTTCATATCTTGTAGAACTCACTGTTGGGATAGTTGGTGCATGTTTGCAATAAACATTAGTCAATCTTGCGCCAAAAATGATGACCACACAAAGAAAACACATAAACGGGATGGCACTCACTTGCAATGTTTATTTCTTGAGGAAACAGGCTGATATAAACCCACTTTTCTTCAACGCATGTGCGACCTACTTTGGGCCGTCCCTTACCTAATCACGCTATAGGACACATGATCGCTAGATACCGTGCTTCCAGCTCATACAAGATGAGGAAGTTTGCAACGCAATTGATACCCCGGTTCTTTTGTGAAAGCCCTTCGAAATTGCTCTTGGTGTGAATCCACATGAAGGACATGCGCTCTTGAACGGGCACCG
>WOVY01005884.1:0-87223 GCA_013436015.1 Rhipicephalus annulatus | reverse complement strand
GATAGAATTCCTTAATGCAAAAAAAGAAATAACCGCATATCTACGAAGTGAATGATGATGAGTGAGCGAAGCTGCGGGATCATTCGGGATAACAGTGAATACGGATAACAGTGATCATTCGGGATAACAGTATACATTGGCCAGTCAATAACAACTCGTATGGAGTGGATGCATACAGATATTTTCATGGATCATATATGAAGGTGAGCTGCGGGCGGTTGCTTTGCATTCATGGGGACAGCTTTATGGTCAGTAAAGTGTACAGACAATGGGCGTTGTGTGGGACATAGCCTGAAGTTTGCACAGATGAGATCTATGCGCGTTTCCTTAAATTTTGTTAGATACTTGCAGTCGTATGAAATGCATCGTAGAGCATATCATCATGACAAATCTTCTTTCATCCAATCATAGTTCATGATGTTCCCATTGAGGTCTTCATTTAGATGAAGGAGTCATGTTTGTATTTCGTCTGATAGTCATCTCTCACTGCGGCGTCAATTTATTTATTCACGCAGGATCAGTAGAGATGTGGGGCCAGGCATATTGCCATAATGACAAAGTAATATGATAATTTTCGAGCATTATAATCGCCGTTCAGGAACTTAATTTGATAATTTTAGAGTGGTGTGTTCGCCGTTCAGGAAATGACTCGTTACGGGTAGTTTCAGATACTACTGCCTTCTCGGTAGTTGACGTACAGCCGTCAGCACCTTTAACACGAACGCTCCGCGCATGTCCTGCAGCAGTTTGATTGACGCTGACACCACGTACACTTGGGTTTTGTTGCCAAGATGCTAACCATACATGCTGACATACTATGCTGGCCTACCGAGGTTAAAAGCTCCCAGCACTTCAAGGCTGGCATCAATGTACCTAACGAGTATGATGACAGGAACGATCAACCCTTATTCAGCAGTAGAAACAAAAACCTACGCCTTGTTAATGTAAATGCGCAAAGTATTGTAAATAAAACTGACCTCCTGAAATCACTTCACTCCAGCATGATCCGCACGTTACAGTAACTACTGAACATGGCTACGCAATGTAACGTTTAGCTCAGAGACAAGATGACGATGAACACTTGGCTGGGCCTCGCCATGACGAAAGACCCCTGGCCGTTTATTTGCTGGGCTTAAGTAGCCGCGCTCACAGCGGGGGAAGGGGGAAAGAAAGAAAAGGAAGGAACGTAAAGCGCACGAACGGTGGAGAGAGGAGAGGAGACAATATCGCCTAGGGCGAATGCTGATAGCAGATAGTCCGGTCTGTTACATCTTCTCTTGACACATTTCAAAACACTAATTTCTTTTGCACTCATTTACTTGATGGAAGGATGGCCCGTAGTGAAGGCGCTTCGGTTCGCTGCGCTGGCGTCCTGACCTGCGCAGGCCAGCCAGTGGGCTTCCTGGAGTGTCCGGAGAAATGGGTGGCGCTATAATCTTCCTCTGGCTGAGCTGGTTGCACCTGGTGACACCCCAGTGGGTTGTCCGGCGTGATGTTGCCGCGGTGTCAATCACTGAACTTCGTCGGGGCCTCGCGTCGGGGTTCGGATTACCCTCGGGGCTGACCTTGTCGTTGAAGTTTTCGTCCGTTCGCAGCAAGTGTTGTCGGTTCCATCTCAGGAGCCCATGGTCTTCCGTTCTTACCACGTATGATCGTGGTGCAGTCTCTCGTACCACTTTCGCTCGGCGTGACCAGCTTCCATGTTTGATCCGGACCACATTTCCGGCTTCCAAGGGTGGTAGTGGCCTGCCTCGGGAAGACTGTCGCTGTTTCCATACGGGTATGCCTCCGTCGACGTTGTATTCTGGAAGAGTGGCGTGCAGGCGACGACCTTGCAGTAGTTCTCCGGGTGAGTGACCGCTGTCAAGGGAAGGAAGATCGATAAGCCAACAGACGAAGCCATACATCACCCCGGGACTCGTGGGTTTTCTTTAGAATACGCTTCACGATTTGTACCCTCTTTTCAGCTAAGCCATTTGATCGTGGGAACTCTGGACTTGAGGTGATATGCTCGAAGTCATATCAGCGCACGAAAGACGCGAACTCTCGCGATGCAAATTGAGGCCCGTTGTCGGTGCAAACTTGGTTGGGAATGCCGTATCGCGAGAAGATAGCAGATATCTTGTCGATTACTTCCGCCGCCGTGGTACCTCCGAGTTTCTCGACGTCAGGAAAGTAAGAATGGGCATCAAACACAACTACGTAGTGTTCTCCAGCGAATGTAAATAGGTCTATGCCTACGCGATGCCACGGTCGGTCGGGCGTTGGCTGTAGCAGGAGGGGTTCACTCGGTTGACTGTATGCGTACTTTCGACATACGCTGCACGTTCGCGCTCGTTGCTCAATGTCACGGCTCATTCCCGGCCAGAAAACCAGTCTATGGGCTCTAGCTTTGCACTTGTTCATACCCAAGTGGCCTTTGTGAATTCGCTCAAGAATTTCCACACGCATTGATTTAGGCACCACAACTTTGCAACCCTTTAGCACCACTCCATTGACCACGGATAGCTCTTCCGCATACGGTTTCAGTACACCGTCTATTGCCATGCCATCTTCTATTTGTTTCATGGTGCGGCTGAGAAGCGGATCTTCGAGGGTTTCCTTCTGCAGCCGCAACATAGTCGCTTTGCTTATGATGCTGTTGACTACTTGCGTGGTGTGGACGTTCACGTCCTCGCCTTGGTCGCCTCCGCCAGTTGGTAGTGCAGCCCGAGACAGCAGGTCTGCGAGTAACAGGTCCCTACCAGGTACAAACTGCAACAAAAAATCATATTTCATAAGACGGATGAAAAACCGCTGTAGCCTGGGTGGCATATCTGCAATGTTCTTTTCAGCAATCGCAAGTAATGGTCTGTGATACGTTTCTATCGTAATGCTTCGTCCATACACGAACTGATGAAATTTTTCACAATCGAAAACAATTGCCAGCGTTTCCTTTTCTATCTGGGCGTATCGCTCTTCACTCGGCGTCAGCGCTCTTGAGGCGCAGGTCACTGGGCGCCAGTCATCCCCGTGTCTTTGCAATAAGGCAGCACCAATACCTGTTCGTGAGGCGTCCGCAGTTATCTTAGTGTTTCTTTTTCATCAAAAAGAGCCAGCAATGGAGGATTAGCAAGCGCTGCGCAGATCTGGTCCCATTCGCGCTCATGGGCTGTTGTCCACTCAAACACCGATGCTTCTTTCACCAGGCTACGCAGCAACGCCGTTTTATCGCTCAAAGCTGGCAGGTATTTCCGAAAGTAGTTCACAACCCCGAGTAATCTGCGCACACCCTGTTTATCTTTTGGGGCTGGCATGGCACGGACGCTTTCGATTAAATCAGGGTCAGGACGAATTCAGTCTCTTCCGATAACGTCGCCAAGGAATGCAACCTGCGTGGTGCCGAACACGCATTTAGCTGGATTAAATGTCAGCCCTTCCTCTTGCGCCCGCCTTAGTACTGCGATGACGCGTTCGTCGTGTTCTTCCTTTGAGTCACCCCATATTGAAACGTCGTCTACGTAGACGCGCACTCCCGGCAGCCCTTCGAACATCTCTGTTAGAGTCTTCTGGAACACCTCGCTTGCTGAGGAAATTCCGAAAGGCAGACGCAAAAAACGGTACCGCCCAAATGGTGTCGCAAAAGTGCATATTCGTGAAGTGGCCTCATCTAAAGGAATCTGATGAAAGCCGGCATCAGCGTCGAGCCGGGAGAAGTATTGTGCTCCTGCCAGCTCGCTCTCTATGTCCTCTCGTGAAGGGATAGGATAGTGCTCCCACTTAATGCTCCTGTTCACTGCTCTAGGGTCCATGCAAATGCGAAGGGTACCATCCTTCTTGTGCACAACTACCAGGGGGCTCACCCATTCAGTTGGTTCATCCACCTTGACGATGATTGAGGCCTTTTCCATTCGTTGCAGTTCTTGTCGCGGGCGACCTTTCAACGCTATGGGTACTCTGCGGGCAGGCTGCACGACTGGAACGGCATCCTCTCGTAGCACCATTTTGTAGGGTCGCCTGACGCAGCCGGTGCCGCTGAAGAGGTCAGGAAATGCAAGCTGGAATTTCGTTTGCCCATCGCCTACCTTTACGGCGTCCGTCGTCACCGGTACCAGACCAAACTGCTGGCATGTCTTTAAGCCAAGGATGGCTCGGCGCCCCTTTTTCACGATAAAGAACGAGACTGAATGCTGTGCTTCATTTATCTCGAGATCTTCGGTCGCCACGCCAACGTGTTTGATTGTACTGCCATTGTAGGCGGCGAGGACAGCGGCGCTCTTTCGCAGAGTGATTGCGTGGGCGATTCGGTTGAACAGGGTTAGGGGCCGCGAATTTGCCTGATACCCGGTATCTACCTTGAATTGCATCTCCTGACCGGCTATTTTTCCGCGAACCGCGAACCATCCAATCCGCTCCTATATCTCCGGTGACGCCGCAAATGCTGATGCCCAAGATGTCAAAATTTTCATCGCTTTCTTCGACTTTGTAAACCTCGCTTATCCTGCGCGCATTTTTGCAGCATGCGGCGAAGGGATTTCGTTTCTTGCATGCATAACAAGTTTTTCCATACGCCGGGCACCGCTCGGGGGCATGTACCTTGTTACAATTTCGACACCGAGTTCCATTCGCAAACTTCGTGCGGTGTGTGCGGCGTGTAACGTCAACGTGCAGGCTTTCATTTGACCATGCTGCGCTCTGAATGGCAGCAATCTCAGAAGCTTTGCAAATTTCTTCTGCTTTCTGCAAGTTTAAGTCTTTGTCGCTCAGCAACTTTTCTCGAAGTTTCGCATTATTTGTCCCAAACACCACTTGATCCCTGATCATGGACTCTTCAAGCGTACAGAAGTTGCACAGCTTTGCTTGCTTTTTTAAGTCCCGTAGAAACCGCTCAAAGGGCTCGGCCTCTTCCTGCTTTCGCGGTCGAAAAATGTGCCTTTCGTAGACTTTATTACCCTTGTTGACACAATATTCTTCAAATTTCCGCACTAACGTGTCATAATCTTCTCTGCTCTCACCTGCCGCAAACGAGAAGTTGTTGTAGACCTCGAGCGCCTCGTCCCCCGCGGTGCTCAGAAGAATCGCTGCTTTTACGGCCGATGGGCGGGGCTTCTCCGGTTCCGTAGCGGTGATGAACAGCTGCAGCTTCTGCTTGAATACCAGCCAGTTTTTCCTGATGTTGCCGGACCGTTGCAGCGGTTCCGGGGGCTTGACGAGGTCCATTTCGAACGTCAGTATCCCACTTCTGACACCATGTAACGTTTAGCTCAGAGACAAGACGACGATGAACACTTGGCTGGGCCTCGCCATGACGAAAGACCCCTGGCCGTTTATTTGCTGGGCTTAAGTAGCCGCGCTCACAGCGGGGAAGGGGGAAGGAAAGAAAAGGAAGGAACGTAAAGCGCACGAAACGGTGGAGAGGAGGAGGAAACGATATCGCCTAGGGCGCGAATGCTGATAGCAGATAGTCCGGTCTGTTACACGCAACGAAATAAGTGATGATACAATATTCCCACCGAACTACAAAGTCTTTCACAAAGACCGCACCTCTAGGGGTGACGGTGTGGCGATTCTAATCAAACAACAGATTGAAGCCATATTGCTGGACGATATTGCCGACTTGGAGTGCTTGTGTATTACATTATCTTGTTGGGGTCAGCATTTTATTTTATACGCGCTTTACCGCCCTCCAGACACGCCCCCTGAATACTTAAGCAAACTTGAGCAACATATGTCTCAATATCACAAACATAAAATTATCCTTATAGGTGACTTCAATCTACCAACTAATAATTGGGAACTAATGCACGCTGGTCACCAGAATGTTGAGCATGCTAATATTATGTTCAGTATTATGTTCACTCATGATTTGGCCCAGCTGGTTCGCGACCCAACGCGTGTCCAAGGGTCTTGCAGTTCAGTTTTAGATCTGATGATGATGTTTGATGTTTTATGGCGCAAGGGCCATTTCACGGCCAAAGAGCGCCAGTTCATCTTACTAAAAATATGGACAATGATTGTGATAAGTGGCTGTATAAGGGCCATAAAATTCCTCGCAGTAAGGCGGGTAAAAACATACAAGTAATAAAATCATGACCATGCCGTGAATGGTGTGTGTGGTGTGAATAGAAGACAAAAGTTGGTGATAATAAAAGACGATGGGGAATATGTATGGCATTAGCACAAGTGCCTCACTCGTTCATACCCTTGCGTCCAAGGGCCGTGAGGCATGTGCTTTCCTGTGTAGCCACCACAGCAAAAACCTCTCTGGAGAGGTCATGCTACGGTATGCCCGGGTATATGACATGAAAGCTATGAATTTCTTTTAAAAACGCTAACAATGATTTATGACTAAAAAGCGGTTCCCTACCGACAAACATTGCAGGGTGTAAAGGTATATGTTGTCGGTAGAGTAATGGAAGAAATTGTTTTCTTAGAGTTTCTAAGTGTTTACACTGAATTAACATGTGAAGGACGGTTAAGGATTCACCACATCTATCACATAATGGTGGATCGCCACCAGACAACAGATATGTGTGTGTAGTGTATGTGTGTCCTATCCTGAGTCTCGTTAGTTTAACCTCTGTATGACGCGATTTCGATACGGGCAGCCAATGACCAAGGTTTGGCTTAATAATGTGTAGTTTGTTTTGTGTGTGTGTGTATTCCACTTGCTCTGCCAGTAGTCCCTGAGGTTTCGTTTGAGAGACGGCTTAAGATTGAGGGCCGGGATTGATATGGTTGTAGGGGCAGTGCTTTTGTGGAGGGATGCAGCGAGCTGATCCGCCCTCACGTTGCCTTGAATCTCACGGTGCCCTGGCACCCAACACACTACAACATGTTGTTTGAGTGTGTAGAGTGTGCACAAAATGGAGTAAAGTGAGATGAGGACCGGGTTTTTTTTGTTTTTTAAGACTGTGCAGAGCCGTTACCACACTGAGGGAGTCTGTATAAATTACTGCTTTTTGTATGTGTAATTGTTTGATGTGTTTAGCTGCCACAAGTATCGCGTAAGCTTCCGCTGTGAAGATACTTGTGCCTGGATGTAGAGGGCCAGCATTCGAAAAAGATGGGCCGACAACAGCGTAGGACACAGAGAAGTTGGACTTGGAGGCATCTGTAAAGAACTCAGGACGTGTGTATTTGTGTTGATGTTCCAGGAAGTATGTTCGGATATAGGCAATAGGCGCATGTTTTGTAACTTCAAGAAAGGACACATCACAGTCTATAGTCTGCCATTGCCACGGTGGCAGATATGCTACAGGAGCCATTAAACTGTGTTCAAGTGAGACTCCAGTTTCCTCAGCTAGACTTTTCAGGCGAACTGAGAGGGGCTGCCTCATCGAAGGCCTGTTTTGAAACAGAATGGAGCTTGACAAATCATTAATAGTAGAATATGAGGGATGCTTCTTATCTGCTTTCACCTTAAGGAAATAAACAAAGGACATGTAAGTTCTCTGCAGATGAAGCGACCACTCATTTGACTCAACATAAAGGCTTTCTACGGGGCTAGTGCGAAAAGCACCCGTAGAAAGGCGGATGCCTCAATGGTGCACGGGGTCCAGCATCTTCAAAGCACTTTGTGTTGCAGACTGATAAACAATGGCCCCATAATGTAAGCGGGTGCGAATGAGGCTTCGATACAGATTCATGAGACATTGTCTGTCACTACCCCACGTAGTACGTGACAACACTTTTAAAACATTCATGGCTTTTAAACATTTTGTTTTTAGATATTTGATGTGCGGTACGAAGGTCAACTTGTTGTCCAAGTTTAATCCTAAGAATTTATGCTCCTCATTGACAGACAGACGTTGACCGTTCAATTCAATGTCGGGTTCTGAGTGCATGCCTCTCTTACGGGAGAACAAGACACACGTGCTCTTTTGTGGGTTGAGTCGGAATCCGTTTTCCTCTGCCCTTTTGGAGACCTTGTTTAAACCTAACTGAACCTGTCGCTCACACATTACCAGATTGCAAGATCTAAAGCCAAGCTGGACGTCGTCGACATAAGTACAATAAAACATATTGTGAGGGATGGACAAGTGCAAGCAATTCATCTTGAAGAGAAAAAGTGTGCAGCTAAGTACACCACCTTGTGGCACGCCTGTTTCCTGGACGAATGTTTGGGAAAGAACCGTGCCCACTCGGACACGGAATGTCCGGTTTGACAGGTAACTTTCGATTATGTGAAACATTCTTCCGCGCACGCCAAGGTGGGACAGGTCTCTTAGAATTCTGAAACGCCATGTTGTATCATAAGCCTTTTCGATATCGAGGAATACAGAGAAAATATTGTTTATGGACGAAGGCGTCCCTGATCTGTGCCTCAATACGAACAAGGTGGTCGGTGGTGGATCTACTTTCTCGAAACCCGCACTGAAATGGGTCGAGCAAATTGTTTGTTTCAAGGAAATGTACAAGTCTGCAGTTTATCATTTTTTCGAAGATTTTGCACAAGCAGCTTGTGAGTGCAATAGGCCTATAACTCGAAGGTAAAGAAGGGTTCTTGCCCTCTTTCAAAATGGGAATTATAATAGCCTCTTTCCAGGAGTTAGGGATAGTGCCAGAAAACCAGATAGCATTGTACAAACAAAGTAGGGTTTTTCGTGTTTCGATCGGTAGGTTTTTTAACATTTCATAAACGACACGGTGAGAACCTGGGGCAGAAGTACTGCAGGAGTTTAGAGACATTCGCAGCTCAGATAGACTGAACGCTTGATTATATGCCTCGTATCCAGTGCATTTGTGTTCGAGTTTCTGCTTTTCTATTCTTGTTCTGTATTTTTGGAAAGTGTCAGTATAGTGGAATGAGCTGGACACCTGTTCGAAGTGTGCACCGAGGAAGTTTGCCTGATCTTCCAAGGTGTCACCCTGAGTGTTTACGAGTGGAAGTGTGTGTACTTGTTTTCCTGCTATCCTACCGACCATGTTCCACACTTTAGCTTCCTGTGTGTATGAATTGATCCCTGACAAAAACTTCTGCCAGCTTTCTCTTCTGGCCTGCCGACGCGTTCTCCTGCCTTGAGACTTTATTTTCTTGAAGGTGTCAAGATTTTCGGCTGTCGGTGTGTTCCGAAGCAGCCTCCAAGCTCTGTTTTGCTGTTTGCGCGCGTTTCGGTAGAGTGAGTAACAACTTTATTAGTCGAAGGGGTGAGGGGTAAAGGAGGCTAAGCCACGAAGGCTGCCAGGCTGTGCTTCTCGATGACGTCTTCCGCTCGTTTCAGGACCCGTGTCTGGATGTCTATGTCGTTGCTGGAGAGAAGGGCCTCCCATTGTCCCTCGGTGGGGGGTGAGCAAAGGAGGTCGGCGGGCGGGGGATCCTCCGGGCAGCCCCAGAGGATGTGGTTCAACGAGGCAACGTTGCCGCACAGGCAGCAGCGTGGATCAATGGCACCTGGGTGCATGTATGAAAACACGAGGGGGCACGGGAAGGTGCGGGTCTGTAGGCGACGCCAGGCGATCTCGGACCGCTTGGGAAGGCTGCTGTGAGGATGTGAATAGAAATATCGCTCGAGGCGATAATGCTGAGTGATGTCGTGGTAGGTGACCAGGGGCTCCGGCACCAGGGCGTCCGACTCTGAGTGGCCCACCGCTCGGTCGACGAATCCTCGAGCGCGTTGGTGAGCTGTCTCGTTGCCGGGGTGGCCCGAGTGGGCGGGGACCCAGATCAGTTCTATGCGGCACTGCTCATCTTGCTGCAGTAGGGGCCGAAGTAGCCGTAAGGTGGTAGGCGAGACGAGACCTCGCGCGAAATTCGAGATGGCTTGTTTCGAGTCGCTGATTATGACGCTTGCGTCAGCCGAGGTCGCGGCCAAAGCAATGGCCACTTCCTCCGCCTCGACGGCGTAAGGCGTTCTGACGGTGCCAGCCGTGATGGTCGGCCCCAAAGGAGCTGAGGAGGGCGACACGGAAACGACTACGAAGGCGTCCCTGCGTGCATTGTATCGGGCCGCATCTACGTAGGCGACGGCCGGGTGGTCGGCGTACTTTGCTTGAAGCATGGCGGCACGGGCTTGGCGGCGAGCGTCGTGGTGGCCCGCCAGCATATTCTTAGGTAGCGGCTTGATGTAGAACGCCGCTCGAATAGCATGGGGTAATGAGACCAGATCCGGAGGCATTCAGAGTTCCACCATGGCACACGCCGTTTTCCAGGGTGTCCATTTGTTTGTGGGATGCATTTTGTTGCAGCATCAATCAAAAGTGCTGTGAAGTAGTTGACAGCAACATCAATATTCAAAGTACTTATGTCATTCCAACCTAGACGAGCGATGGTATAAAAGTGTTCCCAGTCGGCTCTGTTTATGAGCCACTTGGTAACACGTGATGGACACTCAGTTACTGTATTTGTGCTCAAAACTATGGGGAAGTGGTCACTTCCGTACAGATTACTGACGACTTTCCACTGGAGTAGAGGCACAAGAGATGGGGATACTATGCTTAGGTCTATGGAGGAGTAGGTGTTATGTGCGAGATTATAATAGGTTGATTCTTTTCGATTTAGCAGACACGCGCTCGAGGAGAGAAGGAACTGTTCAATCAGTCGACCTCGCGCGTCATACCGAGAGTCACCCCATAGCCTGCTATGCGCACAAAAGTCTCCAAGGAGAACATAAGGCTCCGGAAGTTCATCAATTAAAGAGTGTAAATCACGTTTTTGCAGCTGATAGCTAGGAGGAATGTAGATAGTGCAGATTGTGATCAGTTTATCAAAAAGAACTGCTCGAACAGCCACTGCCTCAAGGGATGTTTGGAGTTGTAAGTGTGTGCATGCAATTCCTTGATTCACAATGATGGCAACACCTCCGGATCATGTCATAGCATCAACACGGTCCTTTCGGAAAATAACGTATTTACGAAGAAAATTTGTGTGTTTTGAATTAAGGTGTGTTTCTTGTACACACAGCACTTTTGGTGAGTGTTCGTGTAAGAGTTCCTGGATGTCGTCAAGGTTTCTGAGAAGGCCCCTGACGTTCCATTGTATAATTTGAGTGTTCATGGTGAATGTAAAATAGTGCTGTGTGTACGAAAAGCGAGTGGCTGTTTAGACAGGGAGTTTGAGTTCACTTAACAGGGCCGTCACCAGGCCCTGTTATCGGCTTTTTTGTTTTCTTGGCGCGCTCCAAGGAGCCACGCCGCTCTTTCGGCACCAAGGGTGCCGACGTATCCATTGCCTCCTCGGAGGCACTGGATGCCCGCACGTGCGGACTGGTTATTCGAATTTCGGGCCTCGCCTGGTGAGGTGAGGCCTTGAGACCGGAGGACTCTGGAGTCTCCGGTCTCTGATTGGGAGTAGGCGGTGTAGCCTGGGCTACAGCCGCCTTGGGGGCAGGTGCCACAACCACCGGCTCGGTATGCGCGGGCCGAGGGAATGGCGAGGGCTGGTGCGGCGGTGCCCCCTGACGCGCCGCATCAGCGTATGTAGCTCCATAGAATGGAGCGACTCTTCGCCGTGCTTCTTTAAATGTAATGTTCGCCTTCACCTTCAACGTAATTATTTCTTTTTCTTTTTTCCAGTATGTGCAGGAGCGTGAATATGCGGCATGGTTTCCTTCGCAGTTTACACAGTGTGGTGGTTGTTTGCAGTTCTCAGACACGTGGCCTAGGACTCCACATTGTGCACAAGTCTGGCGACCGCGACAGGTTTTAGAGCCATGGCCATACCTCTGGCATTGGAAGCAACGACGAGGGTTTGGTATGTACGGCCTGATAGATGTCTTTGTGTACCCTGTTTGAATAGATTTCGGTAGTTTACTGGATGCAAATGTGAGTATTAGGTGTTTCGTCGGTGTTTCCTTATTATCTCTTCTAATGATGATTCTCTGTACATTAGTGACATTTTGGCTCTTCCACCCCTCCAAAAGCTCAGTCTCAGTCAAGTCAAGTGAGTCCATGTCAGATACCACTCCGCGAGTTGTGTTCATTGATCTATGTGGTGTTATAGTTATCGGTATGCCACCGAAATCTGAAAGACGACCTAGCTTTTCAAATTGCTCTTTGTCACGGATTTCGAGGAGAAGGTCTCCACTAGCCATTTTGGTTACCTTGTATCCTGTTCCAAGGGTTTCGGTAAGACATCTAGAAACCAGGAAAGGAGAGACGGTTCTGGCTTGCTTTTCAGTTTTTTCACAGTGGATAACATGGTAGTGAGGATATGTTTCTTTGGGCTGGTTAAAAAAGTTTATATCATCAGTGCGTACCCGCTTTAACCGGTACGATCAGATAGCTCTGTGCATGCCTGTCTTATTTTTGTTCGGCAGCGTTGGCGGCCACCCACCACGGAGCCCAACGAGGGGACGCTACAAGTTTGCGGATGCTGAAACCTGCAGACGCCAGCCGTACAACGCCACTATAACCCAATGCGCCTAGACCAAGGTAGGCTATTTGCACAGGGTTAACCCTTGCCGCCAGGAAAATTGGAAGTAAACAGAAGATAGTAGAAGACAGGACAGATAGATAGTGAGAGATAAAGACGAAGATGTAGGGAGAGAGAGATAGGAAAAGGCGACTGCCGATTTCCCCTGGGTGGGTCAGCCCAGGGGTGCCGTCTACGTGAAGCCGGGGCCAAAGGGGTGTGTTGCCTCTGCCGGGGGGCCTTAACGGTCCAATCACCCAGCGTCGGCTCAACCCCCAGGATCCCCTTTTCCCCGGACACGGCAAAGCCACGCACGGCTAGGCGTGGGAGGGAGTCAAAACTCCGCCGTTAGCTCGGGTCCGTGGTGTCGCTACACACCAAACGCCTACTTGCGCAGGCGCCCCTGCGGGGAGATCTGATATTTTTCAATCGTGCGTTCAGCGAATATACCGTGTATGTCGAATCCGGATTATCTGATCACTATCTTATGGGCCTTTCCGTCCCACTGTTGAAACGTGGTGATAAGAAGCGCTGTCAAGTGCGGTCTTTCAAAGACTACTCCCGTGCAAATGACACGTCCATAGTTGATTATCTGGAGACCGGTCTTGTTGACTTTGACAATGATGACGTATGCGATCTCTGAGCCCAGTTTTAAAAAATGTGTGAACACTGTTTAGATAAATTTGTCCCAAGCCGGAAAAAGAAAACTCACAAACAGACCCCCTGAATAACGCGTAGTATTATTCACTTGAAACGTAAAATTAAACGTCTAAAAAAGAAGCGTGCGGATATGACTAAAATCGGACCATCGCAGGCTAGCCTTGCACAAGCTGTGCGTTCTTCTAAGGATTATTATTTCCAAACAACTCTCCCAAACTTGATAAAAAATGACCATGAAAAATTTTGGTACCACTTGACGGATAAAAAAAGCCTGTATCCGAAATGTTAGTAAATGAATCTATTGTTACAGACAAAGAGACTATAGCTGAGCATTTCAATATATACTTCCATAGCGTGTTTACTAGCCCAAGTGTATCGCCCCGCCGTGGTGGTCTAGTGGCTAAGGTACTCGGCTGCTGACCCGCAGGGCGCGGGTTCGAATCCCGGCTGCGGCGGCTGCATTTCCGATGGAGGCGGAAATGTTGTAGGCCCGTGTGCTCAGATTTGGGTGCACGTTAAAGAACCCCAGGTGGTCTAAATTTCCGGAGCCCTCCACTACGGCGTCTCTCATAATCATATAGTGGTTTTGAGACGTTAAACCCCACATATCAATCAATCAATCTAGCCCAAGTGTATATCTATCTGATGTTCCATCGTTTCACACGACAGAGGCTGACTTTGTTTCGTACCCGGGTGTATTTTCCATGCTCTTAAAACTGAAAACTAAGAAATCAAGCGGTCCTGATAATATTCCAAACACCTTTCTTTGCCGATATGCTGAAGTGATAGCGAAATATCTTGTGATTATATTCCGTGTATCTTTGATATCTTCAAAGCTCCCTAGTGACTGGAAGGCAGCCCGAGTTGCACCGGTAAAAAAAAGGTAACCGCTTGCTTTTTGAAAATTATCGTCCAATATACTTAACATCAGCATGCTGTAAATTAATTGAGCACATAATCGCGCAACATATCACCGAATATCTTGAAAAAAATGCTGTCTTAACTGATTCTCAACATGATTTCAGAAAAGGGTTTTCAACTGTGACTCAACTGCTCACTATATCTCATTCCTTTGCATCTACTCTAGATAAGAACGGTCAAACTGATGCGATATTCTTGGATTTTAGTAAAGCGTTTGACAGGGTTCCTCATGACAGACTAATACTAAAATTGAACAATATTGATCTTCCTCGCATCTTAGTTTTCTGGGTTATTGATTATTCAAAAAACCGAATTCAGTACGTAGAAATTGGGGATCAGCGATCGGGTTGTCTTCCTGTCGCCTCTGGAGTACCGCAGGGGAGTGTCTTGGCACCCCTACTGTTGCTGCTGTGTATAAATGACATTGTAAGTGTGGTATGTTTATCTGTGCAAATTCGTCTGTTCGCAGACGATTGTGTCTTGTATAAGGAAATTACTTGCTCAGAAAATCAACATGACCTTAATCACAGTTTGTTTAATGTTTTTCAATGGTGCAATCGCTGGGGGATCGCTTTGAATTTAGATAAAACTGTATGCATGCGTATAACCCGGAAGAAAAATTCACTTCAGTATACTTATGCATTAAATGAGTCACCTCTACAGCATGTTTCTGAATTCAAATATTTAGGAGTAACAATCACAAGTAATTTATCTTGGAATCAACATATTGACAATATCTCCGCTTCCGCCTTCTGTAAACTGTCTTTCTTACGACAAATTAAAATTACTCCTCCTTATGTCAAACTCCTGGCCTACCAATCAATAATCCGACCAAAGTTAAAATATGCATGCATAATATGGGACCCGTTCACACAGAAAAACATCAATAACCTAGAAGAATCCAAAGAAAAGCTGTAAGGTATATATACTCTAAGTTTCGTCACACTGATTCACCTTCTTAGTTAATTAGAGCTAACGGCATTGAACTCCTTGAGTCACGATGGAAGACATTTAGGCTTAATTTTCTTTCCCAACTTCTTCAAAGACAAACAGCACTTGACCCTACACAGTACCTGACACCCATATCGACAAGGCATACGAGACACCATCACCCCGGAACTCTAACACCTTATTTTGCACAGACAGATGCATTTAAATTTTCTTTTTTTCCAAGAACAGTGGAAGAATTGAACCTTCTAAAAGACTGTTTAAAAATTCACTTTGGTTGATTTACTGTGTGTAAACAGTGTGTTGGATGTGTAAATTTGTACTTGTATGTTGAATTCTTTCCTTTTTCCTTTTCTACGTGACTTGAGTGCCTAACCTGTACTTGCTACTTGTACCGTGCCCACCTGCCTGGAGCTGTGAAGGTCTGCAGTATGCATTAAAATAAAAATTAATAAAATAATCAAACTAGCCCTAACCACGCATCCAAGTGTTCGTGTTAAAGGTGCTGACGGCTGTACATGCACTATTACGGAAAGACAGGCGCTAAAGCTTCAGCATGCGACGTGCATGGTCACGCCACCTGCCTGCCATTGCGCTTCTCGTGTGCATGCGACAGGAAACAATTCAATGGTATGAAGGCTCTTCAAATTTCACATTTCCGTAAAACACAGGACATCTTCTTTAGTCGGCATGCGATATTTCTCGATCTCTTCTGCGTTTGCACTGAAAGAACGAGCCCTTAATAAAACCAAAGAAAACCACGTTGTGGTGTCGCCACCATCTCTAAAGGCCTGAAGGTACATCTGCGTCAGCCTCGACAATCTGTGTTGCTTCAGACGTTAAAACGCATCCATCATGTTGTTATCCACACAACTACCCTACAACTACCTTTATGATGAAAGCAGTGATTACCGGTAGAGGTGGTAAGATATGGGTTATTTGCATTGATGTAACGGCTGAGAGTCACGTATACCAAGCTGACTGTTGGCGTTGCCATACTTCAGCCGTTCTGCGAGCCCTCAGCTCCGCTTGCAGTTTTGCCGCCTTACCTGATTGATGACGAGGTGCACTCCACGACTGCCACTTTTGAAGAGAGAGAGATCGCACGCCGGGACCAAGTGACACCACAGTGTCCCTAGCGGTCTCTCTACCCAGATTATAGTGCCTAGAATATACGTAAGTATATTCTAGGGAATATTACCAGCGCCCACTGTTGAATGGAGAGATTGCGTACCGGGAGTGAGTGACACCACAGCGCCCCTAGCGGTCTCCACTCAAACCCAGTACACGCACCGGGAGTAAGCACTTCTACTGCATCGCCTCCATCAGGCGCTTTAAGTACGATGTCACGCCAACATGGGGACAAAGCTCTACCCCAAGGAGCTTTGACCCTCTTAACATTGCTCTAACGTACAGAGCAATGCACCGGCTTCGTCTGAACTTAATCAGTTGTGACTGACCAACAGAGAAGACAAATCACGTTGCGCTTCTGTGTAATTGTTCAGTAACTGCAAATAGGCGACCTTAGCCTAAGTTTGGCGTACAATTAATCCCACTCTTCTGGCCGTCACATGGCTCTTTTTTGTACCGCTCTTATTGTTTATTACAGCTACAAGAGGCACCTATAGCCATAAGGGCATGTTTAAATAATAATCAAACATTAATAATGGACAATAGTTGCCGACACCAATATGTATTACTGGGCATCAACGTGGATGAAATTACGTTATACGCGATTCTGTAGCTGTCAAACAACAACATACATTGTATAGTGTCTCTTATTGAATACACAGTAAACGTTGAATGACTTCTATAGGGAGACCTTTTACTTTCGTGTTTTGCCAGTCCTTATGGCGAAGGGATGAACCATGTTTTTCTTTAAAGCTTCGCAAATGAAGCTGCAATGACTTTCTCTATACGCACTGCACACTCCATCTTAATTTCTTGAAATGGGCTTCGGGGAACAGTGACCATCAATGTCTTCGAATAATGTACAAGGAACTAATACCCGAACCGACATTGGTATTTGGCATGAATGTACAAAGTTCATGAAAAAAACGAGAATGAAGCGGGAAATGCACTTCAAAACATCATATGCCAATTGTATATTTCCTACTTTTGAGAGCTTGGTTTACGTAATATAATACACTGCCAAAGTAACATCGACATAGATATTAAGCGGCAAAAATTATCCATGCCGTACCGGAATTCACGTATTGCACTTGAGAAGGTGTAGCTCGCGTGAAATATGGTGGTGCTCTGCCATGATGAATGACAATTTATAATGGTGCCATACTCGTACAAAATACGGCTACTTTCGTGCTATCTAAGTGGTGCAGAGCACCATAAAAGAAACGCCTTCTAAATTTTGCAAGTATTTAAACTTTTATCAAGTAACAGTGCTGCTATTCTTTATTGCTCCTGATCTAAACAATATTACTTTTGTAAACCACGTATGAACAAAGGAGCTCTGGCATATACACACATTGTATGCATGTGAAAAATCTTGTAAAATTATCGATACATCATCATGGCTTAGAGGGCTGCATCACTAGACGCTTGTATCACTAATACCCTCTGTGAGAATGGTGGTGCTTATGATCTGCCGCTTACATCAGTAATTGTCTTATATTCCAGTTTAGGATTTATTGCTTGATAAAAAAGCCTATGACACAAATTATCCTCTCATAAGGGACTGTAATCAAAGCCACTAGATCCGTTCCGCTCGCATATTCAACAAGACAGTAAAGCAAGCAGTTATTTGAAGACAGCTGAAAAATTTCCTGTTAGCCGACCTGTAAAACACATTAGGAAGCAAAAACCTTAATACTGATGTGAGTTTCACCAGTGCAACCATAAAACATCGGTTTACCCTCAAGGTTGAAGCAAATATTGGAAAGTAAGAAATTGAAATGCCGTTAAAAAAATGGCACTTCCAACTCGCTATTAAAACACAAAGAAGGACGCAAAGAAAATAACTCGCAGGTATACGCAGGAGGACCGAGAACTGGCTGTCACAGTTATTTATTTCCGTTTTAGCAGGGGGCTGCGAGTGTCGAGTAAGTACAACCAGCTATACTTGATCATGGCTCTTCCAACTAACAGCAGACTTTTTTCTCAAATAGAGCCGCTTCAGCTAGCGGGATTACTTTCTTGGACTTAGTAACTTCGACACAATATTTGCGGTGAAAGCACAAGAGCTTCTAACCGCACCCCTAACATGATAAGCACACGCGTACACGCTCAAGCACTTGCGTTCTCTGCGTGCCACCAACAGTAAAGGCTGTTTATAAACAGTTCGCCGTTGGTATGCTTCAGGACGTATCTTTCTGCGCAGAGCAAGGGCACAGAGGTTCGTATCACTTATTGCGCGCTTCGGAAATGATTTCTTCTGACTTATTTTTGGTTCTGTCTTTAATTGCGCTTATATAAATTCATACATACGCATATTTGGAACATGTGCCCGACGGCTACAGCGACGCTGACGACCAATATCCGCTCCATGTGCTCATTAAACAGGTATCGCAGTAGAACAAATAATGGTCAAAAGTGTGACAAAACTTTCGGAGTTTAAAAATTGCCGAGATAGGCTAAATACAGATTCAAAGCGTGCAACACTACGCCACTGTGAGAATTTGTCTTGTGTTTTTTGAATAATGAGTATAACCGGCTGTAAACTATCTTATAGACATGAGGCGAAGTGCCATAACAGTGCTGCTATTCTTTATTGCTTCTGATCTAAACAATATTACTTTTGTAAACCACGTATGAACAAAGGAGCTCTGGCATATACACACATTGTATGCATGTGAAAAACCTTGTAAAATTATCGATACATCATCATGGCTTGGAGGGCTGCAGTGATTAAGCTGCTACAGCACTAAGCAGTGAATTGACAAGTAATGTTGAATAAACACACAAATAAATTTTCCAACTATCACAAAGCTTTCCAAATATTGCGGAGCAGCCTGCGCTTAGCGTTGCTAATAGTCTTTGTAGTTGGAATTTGAATACATCAATATAATCAACAGAGGCACGTGGCCATATTTTGTGAGGTTTTCATCCTGTTCAAATACCTCAGAGCTTTAGCAACAAACTCGGTATTGAGGTGGACATACAATCACCACAAGCACTTATGCCATCAGAAAATTCCTGATAGAAAGGGGTCATTTTCGCGTTTCTCGTGAAGTTCACCTAAAATTTTCATTTCGGAACAATAAAATAGCTTTTGCATACTTATAATTAATTACATAGATTAACAAATTTATTCTATGTTTTTGTTATTATAACACGCAAAATTTTGTTCTCAATAAAGCATTTACAAATTTATTGCGTATAATGAGGCGTTATATTTAATTTACCCTATATGATACAGTGGGCATCATCGGGGCCTATGCTGTCACACACACGTATTTGTGGCTTTTCTCTCATGCAATAATATTGCGTCTACTTAACCTAGTTAGTGCATCTTATCTACTAATTTAAACAAAATTCACTAGCGCGGTGCCCGGACACATGACCATGGTGTTGGTAGGGGCCAACTCTTACTCTCATAACGGGGACGAATTGACTCAGGCTGTCACAAAACGAGCGCTCAAAAAGGGCGCGCCGCCAAATTCTCGCGACGAAGCGCCAGAGTGACGCCGCGAGGTCAACCATAAAAAAAGAAAAACATCCAGCGACTCTCCGGGCGCGCGCCTCTCCTCTCGGAAGCGTAGGTTCGCCGACAAACCTCCTCACCCCACATCGGCGGCCGAGCAAGCACTAGAAATTTCTAGAAGGAAAGAGTCGTGTTGATGCCGGGTTGAGTCATCCGCCGCGGACGGCCCTCGTATCATCTCGACCTTTCACCCAGCCTTCGCTGCGCATCGCGCCGACGAAATGATGAGAACTTTCTGGAATCGCGCGCGGAAGGTATTTAATCGAGCAGCCGAGACGAGAGATCAGGAGAAGACGGAAGTTAGCGCCAGAGCGCGTAGGGATTCCGCCGTGTAGTCGGTGAAGGTTTTGTCCGTAGAGACAAAGCAGGAGAAGAAGATGATTTCCACCTGAGGGGTGACGACTCGAGCTACAGGCAAGAGTGTGTGTTTACTGCTATCGAGCGAAGACGCGTGGCAATAGCTGCGGGTGTGAAGCCGACGTGTTTCCGGCGAAGAAGTTTGAAGCTTGGAGAGTGGCCATTTTAAGACGCGAGGTTTCCTGGAAGAGAAACTTCGGCGAGGTTTCCTGGAAGAGAAACTTCGGGGGCAGTGGAACGACAACAACTCTGGACTTTGAGTGAGTGATTCTCGGAAGAGTATCATCCAGACTTTTGTTCCAAGAACTTTGGACTGAATAGGTTTTTTATCTCTTTAGTCTCTAAGTGTCTTGGTTGTTCAATGCATGCGACTGCATTGTAGTGCGTATTGTTGTCTGTGTCCGTTGTTTCGAGTGTGGCTGATTGTACTTTGTAGTACGTTGATTGGTTGGTGACATACTGTATGCAACTATTGTGGAGTGTGCATACTTGTGTATTGTTTTTCGATCTGCCATTATTGAGAATATAATTTTGTTTGTTTATCCAGTCTCGGCTCTGACTTGTTCTTTTGGGCCACAGCCGGCGTCCGCTGGCGCACCAAAAAGAACCACTTCTAAATTGTTCACGCTTTCGTGGTGCGATTCGGGGGGCCGATACTTCGGCCCTTGAAATCAGCCCGGCGATCGCCTCCCTAATTAACGGGACCTGTGACACAGGCCAACAGCAATTAACTCACCCTTATTAGGGAGAAACCCTTTAGAGAAGCACTTGGAGGTCGGGCTTGCGAGGAAGGATTGAGAGAGCCAAGTTGCTCTGCTCAATCAGACCCAGCGCGCCACAAAGGCCAGTGGGGTCCTGGATTAGACACACCCGCCTTCACCCTTATTCCTTCTAGTACAATAAAGTTTCTACTATTGCTACTATTTTTACACGTTCACAATAACTTTAGTTATGGTTCTCCTATCACTGAAATGCTTGTAACGAAAGTGCAGTCGTCTTTCTTACATTTCACTATGGCGTTCCTTTTCTGGCTTTTGTGTTGAGCAGTGGCGTAGAAAAAGAGTGGAAAGGGCTGTGGGATTTAAGCGTTACACCCTCCCACCTTTCCGGAACGTTTCAGTTTTTCATGTGCATGTACTGCCACGTACACTCCTCCTCATAGATTTCTTTTTCATAGAACTTACTCGTAACACCTGTGACACACTACCTTGTGCAAACTATGGCTGAGTGTCTTCAAACCTTTCCAGAATATTATAGAATATTCTCATAAACCGAAGCACACAACACGATCAGCTCTTTTTTTCCCGGAACTTTCATGACTATCAACGATAGACCTGGTGTCTTCAGTGTTACATGTGCAGTGACGACGCCCTTTAGCGGGGCTCAGAATATTCGACGACAGATGCTGTCTGCGCTAACATTGGTGTTCTTTCAGAGGCGTTTTTTTTTCTTTTGTTTCAAGCACAAGTTCCCCCAAACAGAAGTTAAATATTTACCGATTGCGATTGATTTCCTCACTATCACAACCCCGTGACAACACGTTTTTGTGATACCGCATGTTGCCACACAGACAAGGCACCCGTGTCTGTATGCTCTTCATCTGTGTTGCGTGTGTTTCTTTTTTTTTCGCCGTTCATAACTACGCACGTGAAACATACATGCGTGATCACTGCTTGGGCCGAAAGGAAGGCGGCGTTTCCTGTTGCAACATTGCGCCGCAAAGTTGCCTGCCTGCTGATAACCACTCAATCACGTGCATTACTTTCGCGAACCTTAGTGTGAGGCAACAAGCCTTCTGCCACCGCAAGGTCGTGACAACAACATTACCACAGTAGTCTCCGATGACAATCCATCGGTAAGGAGGTAACGGCCCCAGTACGCATGGCAATACCTTCCACTAATTTAGCACTGAGGTACTTCAATGCAGAGGCCTGCGGCTTTCACGCGCCAAGCAAGCACCCTCTTGGTGCTACAAAGGTAGGGTGCGGCGGCTATGATCTTGTCGAGGACGTTGACCGGGACGTGTGCGGGCGGCACCCTCGATAGTCCTCCGTATGATGTAATTGGATAGTTCAAACTGGAATGGGTTCTGAGGAAAAAGAACCCTTTATAACGAGCCTCCACGAGCTCATTAAAAACAATGTGTTCATTGTGTAAACTGTGTATGTTAATCTCAATTTCGTTTCGCTTCAGTCTCTTCATGCTGTCTGTGCATTTTCCTCTCTAGTCTCCGGTGCCCAAAAATGGTCGTAATAGCACACATACAAACCCACGAACAAACAGACGTAAAGTATGGTTCCAGCCACCCCAGCAAAAATATTCTAGTTACGCAACGGGTGCGCGATATCTGGTACTCTGTATTCACGAAATTTTCAATAGAGCAAGAGCCTTTGTTAGGTCATACCTTTTGTCAGCGCCAATGTTTATACATATATGCAAAAGTAAAAAATAGTATTTAAGTAATTCGTTACCTTCAAAGTCGTCGAATATGCCGATGATCTTTATGATTCTGCTGAACGCCACATTAGGGTAAAAGGCAGTGCGTAGTTTGTCTTGCTTTGAGTCAGTGAAGTATTTTAACAAACTTGAATGAAAAAGGAAACTCATCCTCTCCCCATCACATAAAGGCAAGATGAAAAATAATACAAACGCCACGACCATCGCCCACCGACCTGAAATACAATAAAAAAATATTTTCGTTCACAAATTTAAAAAGTGCATTTGATTTTAGTGTCATATGTGAAATAAATAAGTATGCTGTTACAATCTGCGAAACCGAGTGATGGCACCAAAAATTTATGCTCTGCTTGCCGCTTCTTTGAAATGTAATTATATTGGTGTACGGCGGTGACTAATGACACGCTGTTACTTGAAAGGCTTGACATGCATGCCATATACATAACAATTTACATGACACGGATTTGGTACTGTCAAGGCCGTTTTGACAGCTAATAATACATGATGTTATACAATTATGATATTTTTAATTCTTGATGAATTTGTGGGTAGGCTAGTAGGTATAGTGCAAGCTTCTGTCGTAGAAAGTCAGCCTAAGTCGTTGTAGTTTATGTATTTTTTGTCCTCGTTTCACAGGGCATCACAGTCATTTTTCTTCCAAAACAATCTTCTTCTAAAGAAAGGCTCGTCACTATGAGTCAACTGCTTCCTCTTATACCTTAAGCAATACATCCAGAGGTTCTGAGAGCTTTGAATGAGGACCCTATGGCTGAGTGCCACAGATGTTTTCGCACTCTCACAAACATACAAAAGAGAGATGTCATTCAAAACTCACCTTACTACATACGCCTATGATTCCTCAAGTTTTTCAAGCACTTTCTCAGAATGTCTGTGATGAAACACACCGTGTACTAGTCTAGCTGTACTTCTATTTTGCATGAAACAATCTTTCCGACCATTTAGGCAAATCAGTTATGCACATACTGAAACCATTCTCCCTATCAACCTACAGGAATAAAGGAAGAGTAGAGCCATGAACCATCTTACCCACTACAAGGAACAATACACCTGCCCAAAGCGGCACCATCGAGGTGGTGTATGACGCTCTTTCTATGGCCCAAATAGCACTGGGTGCAACCATAGGTCGGCCGGAAGTCTTGATGAAGGGTCAGAATTCCACTGCAATACAATGGTTCTAGATTGTGAGCAATCGAAGAGAGGTAATCGTGTCGTTCGAAAAGCTTGCAAACAGATGGCACCATGGCGTTCATTTGAAGGTAGACTTGCTTTTGTTTGAAGGCCATAGGATGCTGCAGGCTGGCCTGCTTTACACACCTCAAGGTTTCGCGCGAAGGTAACAAAACTGAGGGAATTGAAAACGAGCATTGTCCCACCACCAGGTTTATTTGACAGTATGGTGAATTGAGTCACAAGCCGCAGCTACTGAGAAATACTTCCGACTGCACAACGAGCGATATTTCTGTGCTTGATCAGGTTGTTCATTCATAGAGAGACACTCAGTAGCTTAAGAGCCACATCCGCACGAGACGAGCTTATGACGATGCTCTATAACAAAAAAATGATAGTTCTACCAAATGAGAAAGAAAAACAAATAAAACATTTGTCCCGTATGTGCATGCTCTACTGCAAATATTGTCGAAAGACGACAGTCTTGCGCCTGGGGAGAGTGAACAAAACGTTTGTTTGATTTTCGCGCGAGAAAATTGGTGAATTGTATTCTAGAGGCGCTGCATTAGAGACTCGATTTGTGCAGCGAAGGCGAACGAGCACATTGAGGCACGTTAGACACGAGCGCTATCTGGCAGTTATCTTCGAAAACGAAGGAAGGCGTGCGCACCCACGGTGAAAGATGCACGCCTGTCTTGGAGGCGAGAAGGTGTAAAACGCAAAGCGACGGGCAGGTGTCATCATCTGCCCGCAAAGCGCTGGAAACGTTTGCCTTTTTGAGCATCGCGTTGCATTGTCAGCACAGCATAATAAACGCTATGGTCCCTAGAATTACTTAGGTATGCCTCCTCTAGTATTAAGACACACATACAAAATATTTACGTGATGTTGTGGTGCCTCAGCTATGCGCAATAATTGCGTTTTACTTGACAATCGCACAAGAATGAATGCTGAAACTTCAGCAATATTGGTAGGCGCTGCGGATATTGTTTGCCGTTTGGGGCATCATTTGGTGCTGTTTAATGTATCGTTAAGAGCGGAAAAACAGACAAATGCACAAAAGCACGGACAGGCCTACATCATTTTTGAGTCGAAGGTCTCTAGGATTAAAAAAAAAGAAAAGTATTCCTAGTGTAAGCAGATAAAACCACCGTGAGAGCATCCCGACCAAAAAGTGACAGGAATGAGGAGCGATAGTACTCGCCAGGAGACAGTTGGGGTATTGTGCGTGCCCTGCAAGTGCTCTCTTACATCGCCAACACTTGCTTGACCTCTGCTACGTCATGCAGGGGCGCCTCTCTACACGAAACCACTGAAAATGTCAATTGGACCTGAATACTCGAATGTAGTGGTATTTTACACGACACGCATATCATTATTACCATGTCTGCACGCGTCATTTACCTTCGTCACCTGTTCACGTCACGTGATACGAAATTTTGCATATGTGAAGCAAGCAGAATGGCCGCGAGCACTCTATGAGCTTAGCCTGTCGTAATATTTTACATGACACGCATATCACAACTATCATGTTTGGACGTTTCATTTACTTTCATCATCTGTTCACCTCACGAGAAGCTATCGAAACGGCCACGAACGGGCTGTGAGCGGAGTAATGTTTTACATAACACGCATGTCATGATTTTCATGTTTTGACGTGTCATTTACCTTCGTCGTTCGTTCGCGTCACGTAATGCCAAATTTGCAATATGTGAACCCAGCAAAACGGCCGCGAGGTCATCCTGAGCTTGGTATGAATTTACGTCCTTACATGATGGGCATATCATTATTATCGTGTTTGCACTAGTCATATAACTTCGTCAACCGTTCAAGTCACGTAATACCACGTTAGTATATGTGAAGACATCGAAACGACCGTGACAGCACCATGATCGTATGGCTTGTAATCATGACTTACATGACATGCATGTAACGATTTCCGCGTTAGTGTCAGTCATCTATGTTCTCTATGCAATCATCTCCTACCATACCAGTATTGCAATATGTTAAGTGAATGAAACCACCGCTAGAGCAGCAAGGCCATGAAATGCAACTTACAACATTCACTACAATCACGACATGAATTTTATGTTTTCAACTGAACACTAATGCTCATCGTACGGTCATGTTATGCTATAAATATTTTGGTATAAATCCAATCATCGAAACGGCCAGGATAGGTAAAAGTCGTTGGTGGCAAGACAGACAGACAGACAGACAGACAGACAGACAGACAGACAGACAGACAGATAGATAGATAGATAGATAGATAGATAGATAGATAGATAGATAGATAGATAGATAGATAGATAGATAGATAGATAGATAGATAGATAGATAGATAGATAGATAGATAGATAGATAGATAGATAGATAGATAGATAGATAGATAGATAGATAGATAGATAGATAGATAGATAGATAGATAGATAGATAGATAGATAGATAGATAGATAGATAGATAGATAGATAGATAGATAGATAGATAGATAGATAGATAGATAGATAGATAGATAGATAGATAGATAGATAGATAGATAGATAGATAGATAGATAGATAGATAATACGCTCAATGTCGCCGTAGTTCGCTAAGAAATTCTTCGCATTTTATATCTTATAGGCAACTCTCGTCACTAAAAATAGGTCAAAAGTACCCCCACTCCCACCCCGGGCTGCCGTAAAACACAAGCATCTCGTGTCTCTTGAACACGAGGTATACAACTACGCATTTGAGCGGTGCAACTTCGAAGGGCCCAATTTGCGATCTGTACGATCACGCCACCACCACAACATATAACTCATAACTAGAAAAAAGCTGGCTATAGTTGCTAATTCATTCATACTACTTTAGCACGCACTACAAAAGCAAAGGAGGAAAATTTGTTACAAAAACAAACCCTTTGGTGTGCCACAATATTTTTCACGTCATCTCTGCAGTAGACCGGCTGATTCAATGGTGACTGTGCCTCTTCCTGAAGCAGCCCTATAACTGTCTGGTTAACATATGAGGGTGAATTTCCGCTCACGTAGTTTGCCTTGACTCTATCTCAGCTTCTCTGATCCCTGAGTGGCATTGCCTTATGCTCATGGAAGGCTTTTCGCAAACGAAAGTGACAGCCACCTCAGAAAACTTTCTCCTATCATTGACTGCGTACGGATCAAAGATGGTTAAACCAAATAGTCATGTAGTTTCGGAGCACTCTATTGGCCCAAGCCACATTTACTACGTGATAAGCGGGGCGTAGGCTTATTTTTTGACGTCAAAGTGTCAACACGCATTCTCAAGCTTGTTGAAAATGAGCACGACATCTTCTACAAAGAAAAAACGTGAAAAGCTCGCTCGAGCGAGCACGCGCTGCCCGACTGAAAAGCCAGCTGGTAAGCTTGCCAGTTGCGGGCTGAATAGCCTTGCGTTCTCAGAACGTTGGAGAACCACAAGGTTTGGGATGTTGGGGATCACCAGTAAGAATCTCCAATCAGCCGCTTTCTGGTTGGCGCAATGAAGGATTGCATTTCGCGGCCGCTAGGCAAGCTAGAAGCTTGATTTCCTGAGACAACACTTATTACTGTGTGCGACGCACTTTTGCATATGTTCAAACTTGAGGATGCAACTCAGGTGAAAGACACTAAATGATCAAAGGAAGAATGTAGTTACCAAGTATGCGCTTCAGATGGCGCATGTTCTATGAATATCGCCATTTTATGTGAAAGCCAAGTTGTGTTTTTCTCAGCAAGCAATCATTTAAGGAGGGTGTTGTGCTTAAATTAGAACAGGCTGTTCAAATAAGTAAATCCTGGCTAGCACTGACTACCTCGTGTCACATCAAACACGCTCATGCGGCAGCTTGTCTTGTGCTCTGCAGGCGTGCTCTACGCTACACGGCCCTCTTTGCAGTGTACTGTACCATGCGCTCACTTCTCACTGTGGAAATGCTTAGATTCGAGAGCACCACGCTGCTGTGCGAAATTATACTAGCTCTAATTTGGTTGAACATTTCAGAAACTTTCTACACGGCCCACTGCGTCCGAAAACATCGGTTTTGCGGAAAATAACAATCAGGAAAGCTTAGAGATTGTGAACGCTGATCCTATGCAGGTATATTCTGCCTCGTTCAAACGCATATTCTACTCAATAAAAAATGACAGAATATTCACGGAGTGAATGACAATAAGTGGGCGAAGTGTCCATCCATCCGTACGTCCATCTGTCTGTCTGTCCGTCTGTCTGTGTGTCTGTTCTTCCATTCATCTATCATACGGACGATGGACGAACAGACAGACTGACAACTGACGGAAGGACGAATGAATGGACGCTTCAACCTACTTATCATCATTCACTCCGTGCACATGCTGTGAATTTCTTATTACACTAAAGTCCCTAACGCCCTCTAGTGATACTATATTCATGGACACAAACACACAACGCCATCTACTGAGCGATTCATGAAACTAACGAAGTGGCTACATGCATATGCAGAGGAGGGAACGACACACACCCTTACGAGCTTCGCCCTTAACGGAGAAAAATTTCGAATAGCTCGTTTCACGAGCTCTCATGCTGATAAGGCACGCAAATTGTAACTTAATTGTAGGGTATGATATTACACGCAATTCTGTGTCATTGGTTTGTTAGCCTTCATGTATAGTAGCCTCCACCTTCAGTGTAAGCTGTGCAGCATGTTCACTCAAATACTTGAGCGTGCCAGCTCGCCAAAGCTGTTTCAATACATTTACATCACACATAGAGCGTAAGAAGTGGGGAGTAAGAACACAATGTCTAAGACAGAGTGTTTGATTTCTCAGAACTATCATAGACGTCGTGGTGAGACCGCACTTGTGAGTCACCTCAATATTGCTAAGCGAAGTGAATTCTAAATTGCTAACAAGCTTTCTTTTGCCATTAGTACATGGTCGTCCCGAGAGTGTACCTGCTTGAAAACTAATGCCATGATTGTGACGTGTCGATTACAATAAAAGCCGGTTTCATGAACATGCTTGTGACAGTTAGTTGGTGTTTATTATCCTTGAACGTGTTGCCTATCTTTCACTACCGTAAACCATTTAAAAAAACACTTTAACTCACCTTGCGGAAAAGTGCAGGCAATTACAAGGGCCAACAGGGTGTGACATGTCACGAAAGTAGCAAAGCATGCCACCACAAGAGATCCATCAGCATTTTGAAGATATTTAGTGCTATCTGGAACTTTCTGGTAAACAGGATTATAAATACTGTCGAATACTTTTTGCTGGTGCTCCCGTATCGCTTTGTTAATTGTTGAATCTTCGTATTTTTCATCCGCTTGATATTTTTCTGGAGTCACCATGATAACTAGTGTCGCTAAACTTGCTTCAACTGCAGAGACAAACCAGGCAGATATAAAATGTCCGATCCAAAATACGCTTGAGGAAAGGCCCATGGTTTCTTGTAGTTCCTGAAACAAAAATTAAATGAGCTAATCTTTTGTATCGCTCATTTTTATCTCAATAGACTTTCCAAACAGAGCTAATTGAAGCTGTAATTTAATGAAGACTCTTACAGTGTCTGTTAGGTTGCTAGTTGCGCAATATCTGCTTGTCACCCTATTAAAGCACCTCTAAATATTTGATCGTTTACTGAAAACTTCACGGCAAGGCAAGGGGGAATGAAAAAAAAATGACAGGCCCGTGTGGCTCACGCAGAAAAATCATTGCGAAATCTGGAACAAAGGCCTATCGCATGCTCCCCTGGAAAGATGACTACTGCTAGTGCAATCGCAAAGTGCCCACTCCACCACAAAACATCATAATTTTGCGTTGTCAACAGTGTGAAACCACCCAATATACCAGCAGTCACTTCTATGCAATCAAGTCAGGCACCCACTGCACGTCTCGAAGTTCTAAAAGCAATATACTTTCTTCGTGCACAAACCTTTTGAGGGAAGTCACGTGGGACTGAGCGCACACTTAGATTGCGTTGGGTTTTTGGTTTAAAAAGAAGCCTGCCAAAGTGTTTGTAGAATGTAATATAAGAGTTGTGTATCACCGTTTTTTCTCACAAGGTCGATGCTGCAATAGTCACACGGGGCTCTATCTGAACGATCGCCTCAGAAAGCATGCAAATATTCTGCGCGGATCAGTGCACAGCCACTCGGTAAGTCACTGTGCCAATTTCGGCTGCACGCTATATTTTTTGAATGCCAAGTAATTGAAAGATAAAGAAAAAAAGGGCACGTGAATTGCATGAAGAGCAATTGATTATCAAGGCAGCAACTGAGTGTGTAAGAGCAGTTCCATTTATTCTATCGGACAATTAGTACAAGTATCTTCTTAGGTAACATTTGATTTCAGTATTTGAATAAGATATTTTGCCATGAGCCATGATTTTTTCCTTACTCTTCTTTTTTATACGTGTCACCTCCTTGCCTTCTTCATTGTATATTTAAAACTGTCATCTTCGCAACGAAGCTGTTGTAAGTGTGCGCTCTGTCCTAACTGACGTCTTTTCCAAAACGTTCTGCTCAACAAGCAAGTATATTCTTTTTAGAATACAATACCAACCAGCCCAAAAAGCCACGCTTTTGCGTCGCTACGGCATTATGTGTTCTTGGTTGATGCGGTCGCTCATGTTGATGGCAATTCATAGCTCAGCCCCTTGTAAGATTTGAAAATTTTGAAGCTAATTACTTCTTACGCTCTTCGTATTACGTGACAGGCTGTCTTATTATCGCGAGAGCATTAAAGACGTTGCCTCGCAGAAATTCTAGCGTCCATGTCAGCGTCGTTCGGTGTGAGCGAAAAATCATCGCCTTTTCCGTAAGCGGGAAATTGGGAAGGATGCAAACGAAATGAAAATGAAACATTTTCTGTTCGAAGTGACAGTCGAAGCCACGCTATTTGAGTGGCACACAGGTGTTCAACCATAGAGGCCCACCTTGCTTGAAGCTGCATTGAAAAAAACATTATATGGATGTCATCTAATTAAAGGAGTCTCTATTGCATGTAATATTGCGTTGCGGAATCTTATTATTCTACCAGGCGTCTAAACAGGCAAATTGCACACGGAGTCAGTGGTTTAAAGCTATCCACCCTTTAGAAAGTGCGTAGCTGCTCATGTGCACGTGGCATCTTACAGACGAGTACTTCGTACTTATCCAATCGCCAAAAAATATAATTGTGGCTTAGCGGGCACTTAGCAACTGCACATCCCGTAGAATTTCACAAGGTAGTTTGAAACTCCCAATGTTAGGCGCACAAACGTGGAATTTTTCGCGGTGTATTCTCGAAGGCAATGCAGATGGGGCTCGGTTACGCTAGGGGGTTCTGCTCTTGAAGGCAAAGCTCAGTCGTTCTCAAAGCTCTTCTGCTCTCCTACCACGCTTAATTACATCTTATAACATGACTGTAACAACATGAAGCCACAACAGCGTCATAAAACCATACATCATCACAAAATAAGATGTGCAGTTGTCATGACAACCGACCTCACGAATATTGTTGAATTTTGTGCGCTAGAATAACATCAACGTGGTGCTCATGGTGTACTACTGTACTAATAAACATTCTTTCTTTAACGCAAGCATTGCGCAGATAAGAAGTCATTCAACCTGTTTCATGTGACGTGCTGACTTCGGTTTTGTAGGTTTAGGCGACTACGAGATCAATTATTCAACACTTCCCAAAAACGTGCTACTGTTGAGCTTGTTGCCGCTGTCACCTATTTCTGCACTGATCCATTTCACCTGCGGTACTTTTTCTTGACGTGACGGTGACGCGACGGAGTATTAGGCGGCTATGTTCATGATGCACAAAACATGCGAATTGAGCTTCAGTGGTGGTCATCTTCCTGTCCTGTTTAGGGTGAATTTATGCACAATGAAACATGGGAGCGTTAGTCAGGGCGGCTAGTAGTGATGACGTTGAGTGTGGAACATTTCGTTTTGCTAACTGGTGTGCCATAGTGCACGATCCGACCAATAGGCCCTCGCATACTATCTGAAGGCATCAACTATGCCGGCATAAGACCCTCGCCACGAATGAGAGAAGGAAGGAAAAAATTTCAAGACTCGTTTCTGCGTTCAATACGCCCTTAATAAAACCAACAAAGAGCTAGGTGTTCATGGCACTCAGAAGCACCATCAATGTGCGCGGCACCTTTAGGAAGCCTCGCTCGATCGCAACGTCACGGATATGGCACTCGCTGCTCCAACTATCGGTAGAGAGCCAACAGTGCAACCTTCTTCGACCATGGTCACACATACACTACAAGTTCACTTCACTTTCGTATTCTATTACGGCACGTATACCGCTCGTCGCGAGTCATATGCCTATCACTGCACGTCCTCATACCCCTTTCAGTGCCCTGAATCGTCTTCATTGTCCCCAGCTTTGCGTGGTCTCCTTACTCATGAAACGGTACTGCACTATACAGATACGACGTAGGGCCATCACTCATAAAGGATTTGATTTCACAAAACTACATATATTTAATTTGAAACGAAATCTCCGCACTACTTCTGTAGCACGTAAGGGTAAAGCGAATCGCTAGAAATTCCACTTTCCCATATTTGCGAGTTTCAGTATTGAACTTTCAATAAAGCGCGATTTCAATAAAACGTACCTTGAGGCCTGACCCTATCTCGTTAGTGACATCTCTTATGCGCCAGACAAGAGGCAGGCAAAATCCGATTGTCGTAGCTAAGAAAAATCCATGTCTATAGTGTTGAATGTCGAACACTGGTGGTGCCACAGGAATCGTGGCTCTGTACAGCTGAAAACAAACAATAAATCATGGCTGATACTTGTACAGCAACGCTTTCTAAATCACTCTAAATGTAGCACTATTTCATGAATAGCCTGATGATTAGCAGTGGCAACATTTGGCACAGAGCATTCATCAAATGGTGCTGCAACAAAGACACAGGCAAACTGGTTCTATGATTTGGTGCACGTCGTAGAGTGCACTACGCCAAGATTTTTTCACCACGGGGAACTTAATCCCGCGTATGAGTTAGCTACACGCAACACGAGCAGTGACGTGGGAAGGGCGTGCGCCCAGCAAAGCTCATTCTACACGTATGCGAGTTTTGTTAGCACAGAGGTAGTTGAACTGCTTTTGTGTACTTAACGTTGTAATGCCACGCAGTCAGGATAAGTTTGAGTTGTTTTTCTCGATAACGCTTTTTTGTTAGCACTGTTTTTAGGAACACTCTGTTTAGAAGACTGTTGCCTAAAAATTGTGGACCATCTCCCCGAAGAGAACCCTAATGGGATGCGAAGCAGCAGTGGTGGACACGGTGTTGACCCGGTTAAAACGGGCGTTAATGCGTGTGCTTGAAGAACGATTTGAAGCAAAACTTGGCGTAACATTTACTTTAGTTAACTTTTGTTGAAACGCAAAGACATGGGAGGTGGGTTGGGTTTCGTGTATATTCATCGCAGATAAATGAGCTGAAAACGTGTTACCACTCGGAGTGAGGTTGAGAGTTGTGGGCAGCAAAGAGGGTGCAATGAGACAAAAATGTTTTGCGAGTGAGTAGAGGAGGCGGCAGATGCTGGAGGTGATGAAGCGAGGTCTATGCGCAGCTGCGACTTGAACTAGTTGGCACCGCTCCACCACCTGCAGCGACAGGGTTCGTACGGATCTACAGGACAGTTTACATAAGCTAGTCAGAGAGCCACTTCGCATCTAATAATCGTGGACTTCATTACAAAAAGCACTGACACCATTCCGCAATACCATGGCTTTAGAAAAAACACAGCACGGCTATACTGCGGTATGCTTTTTATCAGATATTTCAAACCGTGTGTGATGAGTGAAGAAAACGACAACAACGGAAGTGCAGGGCAAGGCGCGTGTAATGTGCACGTGAGTGTCAGCGAATCAGCTGATGACCTGTGGTGGCCCATAGAGGTGGCATGCCACGATTGTGTCACGGGCGACCATCACGTGGCAGTGGGCTTTGTGGCTGGGGACGAGCCGAAGCAGCGGCAGACGGGAGACAGAGGGCCGAAGCGTCGGACGCAGGCGAGCCAGGTTTCGGCCAGGGAACGTGGCCGTCCACGCTGCTGCAGTCCAATCACCAGCTGGGGCGGCATTGCCAATTTATTGTGATGGTTAAGGAACGTTCGTCACTATCTTTGTTGATAGCGGACGAGAAAGGATTAACATGAACTTTTTATTTCATGGCATGGGTGGAACGGCTGACGGAACACGGATACCCTACCGTGTGCAGCGCCGTTGAGTCGGACGTCACGGCCAACTTAGCAGGCAGGGTCGCAACAACGGAGGTCCAGGATCAGGCCACGGCTCCCGAGGACCACACCCGGTAGGCCTCGCCCACGAACCTGCTCCCGGCCACTGCACCCAGGCAGGAGCCGTTCGGCAGGTCTCGGCCTTAGACCTTGAACAGATACACCGGAGCTCGACCTGGCCGACACGTACGGGTCTCACGTGCGGCTCAGGAACGCTGCCAGGAACTCGTCCTCTCGAGCGGCGCACCGCTTCCTCTGCCTTCGTGGCCTCAACCCTCGAGCTCTCTTTACCGCACGTTCCTTCTTCTTGGCCAGGGCACCACCAGGTACCCTCGGGTGCACACTGCAGCTCATGAGCTCGTGGCCCATGTCCGAGTCTGGCGCATCACTCGGCACCGCTCGGCGATCCTAGATTCAGCAGCAACTTCCCTGGCACCTGTATCTTCGGCCACCCTGGACCTCGCCCGGTTCCGTGCTCCTCTGTGCACACTCCCGCGTCTCACCCGGCAGAACGTCTCGCTCGTTCCTTGCCGATGTGCGACGCTCTGGTGACACCAGTGCTTGATGGCATTGGTGCGGCCACGGAGCAGTCAACCCGCATCGGAGACGCGATGCTTCATGCGGGGCATGGCCAGCCCGTCCAGCGAAGTGCGTGCGCCGAGACGCGATGCTCGACGCAACCGTGACCATTAGCCAGGCCACGTTCATCGCTGTGTCGAACGGCTGACCGTGGAGACGCCTCGCCGAGATCCGCGATGCCCTCGGCAAGGAAGAGAACAGCAGGTCAGGCCGCGCCCCGAGATGCAGTACTCGTGCCGGCAATGCCGCCCCAGCTGGTGGTTGGACGGCAGCAGCACGGACGGCCGCGTTCCCTGGCCGGAACCTGGCTCGCCTGCGTCCGACGCTTCGGCCCGCTGTCTCCCGTCTGCCGCTGCTTCGGCTCGTCCCCAGCCACAAAGCCCACTGCCACGTGATGGTCGCCCGTGGCCCAATCGTGGCACGCCACCTCTATGGGCCACCACAGGTCATCAGCTGATTCGCTGACACTCACGTGCACATTACACGCGCCTTGCCCCGCACTTCCGTCGTTGTCGTTTTCTTTACTCATCACACCGTGCATTATTGATTGATATAATTTATATGTGGGGTTTAACGTCCCAAAACCACCATATGATTATGAGAGACGCCGTAGCGGAGGGCTACGAAAATTTCGACCACCTGGGGTTCTTTAACGTGCACCCAAATCTCAACACACGGGCCTAAAACATTTCCGCCTCCATCAGAAATGCAGCCGCCGCAGCCAGGATTTGATCGCGTGACCTGCAGGTCCGCAGCTAAGTACCTTAGCCACTAGGACATGGCGGTGGGGCCCGTGCATTAAGTGCTAACCCATCCGTCATAGCTATCTTCCTAGGCATAAAACAATCCACGCATCTCCGCAACGTGAATGATGACTAGAGAGCGAATCAAGGTCCTAACGTTCATAATGTCTACGTTGAAGTCACCGACCAGCATCAAGGACGAAATAGACGTACGCATGAATGGAGGGACGAGCAGGTGGCCGAACGTACGGATGACAGATAGATGGACGCTTGGATGGACGAACAAATGGACGGTGGAGATTATGTATTGTACTGTCATATACTTGATTGATTTACATCTAAAATGAATTTCCTATACAGCTGTTTTCGTTTTTTATGCAGATGTTCAGTTTCCATTTGGGTTTTGTGGAGCCTGACGATCGTTAACGGGCCTTGACCCTAAATAGAAAAAGCTTTCGGTTTGGTGGACCAAGATTTACTGGTAAACGAACTCGAACGCTAACAATTTAAAAGAATATATCCAAAGTTATTTGCCTGCTATTTGTCCGAACGAACTTAGTATGCCAACTGCAATCACTTAGTAATAAATTGAACGAAATAACCGTCGAAAGCGGTGTTGATTAATTTGTGAGGTTTAACGTCCCAAAACCACCATATGATTATGAGAGACGCCGTAGTGGAGGGCTCCGGAAATTTCAACCACCTCGGGATCTTTGACGTGCACCCAAATCTGAGTACAAGGGCCTACAGCATTTCCGCCTCCATCGGAATGCAGCCGCCGCAGCCGGGATTTGAACCCCTGACCTGCGAGTCAGCACCCGAGTACCTTAGCAACTAGACCACCACGGCGGGGCATCGAAAGCGGTGTGCCACAAAGTTCAGTACTTAGACCAATCTTGTTCTGTCTCTTCATTAATGAATATGCTCTATCCTTGGTCGCATGCAAGCAGATCTGTATGCATATGAAGATTGGGCGAGTTGGTTCGTCGTACTTGAACTGGTATAGCGCATTACGGGGAAGAAGAAACGGCCGAGCAGACCGACACAATAAACCGACAATAAAGCTCAGTTGGAAGTTAGCGCTCTGTCCTCTTGTGTCGGTCTGCTCGGCCGTTTCTTCTTCCCCGTAATGCGCTATACCAGTTCAAGTATGCATATGACACTGCTTTGTGTACTCCACCTTCTTCAGGAAGCCGAATCACTCACAAATAAAGAACTGCAAGTAACTGCTTCTTGCGCAACTTTTTTTAGACAACGAATGAAACAAACACGGACAGGCGCACACATCAGGTGGAAGTTGAAACTCAGTTGGAAGAATGAATTTAGATGGAAGTTCGTGCGCTCCCGTGTCTGTTTCATCCCTTCTCTACGGTCATAGAGTACTACCTAGCTCGGACCTAGAGCTTCTTATGAAAGTGACTTTCCATTCGTTTAAACAACACAGTTTATTATTGAACTTAGGACAAAACAAGTATGCTCTTCTTGCTTTTACCCACAAATTGACTCCTGAGGCAGGTGGTCTGTACATTGCGAGAACTCGCATTAACAAGGTGAACGCGTATGCAATTTACGTTGACGTGACACTACACCGTTCATTCCTCAGGACATTTCTCACAGGAAATTTACGTAGGAAATTGAGCTTCGAATGTTTTAATATCTAAGGCTAGAAACTGTTTTAACGTTCGCTCACTTTTTATTTCACACCTCAACATTTTTCCCTTCGATTATGGCGATTATGGCGACGGTGGCTTCTAGCTGAGTTATTCCGCACCTGTTAACGTTTTAGCGTCCACATTATTTGATGCCGAAAACCCTCGTGCGAACAAGCCTTCCCTCTACGCACGGCGCTCAGGCCTTCCACTCTCGCTTCGCGTCATGGGCGATGAGGACTTGATGGCTTGTGGACGCGAAGATCGGCGTTGGGGCAGAGACGTCTGCCAGGAACAACGCTCTCACAATGAATTGTCTAAAAGGCAAGCGATCTGCACGACGCGCGCAAAACTCGAAGATAATTCAAGAAGTGCGAATATTGCTTGACATCGCTAGCGGTGACATTGCGAAGTTCACTGTTTTACAGCAGCGAATCTTCTTCATTAACGACGTGCTCTGCCCAGATAAATGAGCAATGCGAGCTTTATATCCAGACAGAACATATCGAGGAGAATTATGCAGCCAGAGCTGAGTGTAAAGACGAAGGTGTCAGCATGCTCGCTGAGCTACGTTGCTGAATCAGTCAGTTGCAATGGCAGCAGAACAGCCATGCTCAAAATCTCAGTACTGAAAACACAGAATCGACGGATTTCAGAAACGAAGCTTCCGCAATATTTAAGACACCCTGATTGCCGCAGCAATCGATGGGCTCCATAAGCTGGTCAAGCGAATTTTGCGTCAGGATGACCTAATCGAACAATACGACACGACCATACGTCAATACTGGCCAATGGGACATGCTGAAGTGGTGCCGGAGCTACAATCTCGTAATGCCGTGTGCTGCACGCCGCATCACGAGGTTGCACGAGAACACTCGCTGAGCACGAAACTTCGAGTACTCTTCGACGCCTCATCGCAGGAAAAGAGATACATGCCACTGAACGACTGTTTAGACAGAGGTACCAATGTGAATCCGGATCTGCTTCAAGTGATGCTCCGTTTTCGATGCCACCCAATAGTCATCAACGCCGACATCGAGAAAGCTTTCCTGCAGATAGAAATACAGGAATCTGATCGCAATGCATTTCGTTTTTAGGGGCGAAGCTTTCTATAGCGGCACTCGTTCATCCCTCGTAGCCGTAGTAGTATGTACCATGTATAACATTTTGACCTCCAAGGTGGTGCCGGTGAGAGATTTTTTTTGTGCGTCGTTGAACAATAAAAATAGTGCTCAATGTACATGCCAATGGCTGCTAATGGGGAATGAGAGACAGGAGCATTCGGCTTTAGTTAACACGCACGCTGCGATCCCCATTGCCAGCCATTGGCCGGTACATTGAGCACTATCTGACAAGAAAGTGTTGCTACGTTATACTCACTGGGCATAAACTCCTTAGTTTTAAAAAGGTTTAGCGAGTGTTGGGCCGCAGTGCCATGAATACAGTGAAATAGTATATACCATGAACACGAGGTCGTAAAAGGTGGGAAGTAGACCCGAAGCGCAAGCCGTAAGAAAGTGTGCGTGTGCCACCTCTCGTTTAGTCCTTGGAACGTCCACTCGCTGGCGGTGCTTCTATATGGAGAATATATGATGAAAAGATGCGAGATAGTGGTACTTGGAGTGTTGAATAGATTGATGAATGGACACACAGACAGATGCATGGATGGACGCATGAACTGACGCAGGGGCGGATGCATGGACGAACGCAGGGACGGGCGCACGAACAGACATACGCACGGACGGGCGGATGGACGCATGGACGGTCACACAGATGGACGCATGGATGGACGGAAGCAAGAACGAATGGACGGACGAATGCTTCCCCCACTCTCCATCATTCACTCCGTGGGTACGCTGCCAATTTTGTTATGGTTCGAAAACCTGTCCCATAGTGAAAATGACAGGATTATCGAATGGCAAAAGACAAGTGTGCCATTCAGATTGACATCAAGCTCTTTTCTGTTGATGGCAACGATACACTACCACCTGGACAACGTAAGCGGTGAGCAACAAACTTTGGCCCGGACACTGAAGCAGAGTTTTGCCTGGACGACCTGCTGGTGGGAGCCGACAGTTTTGACGAAGACCTAGACCTGTACAAAAAAGCAAACTCAACTTTGGAAGATGCTGCGATGAACTTCCAAAAGAGAAAGACAAACAATTCTCAACACCAGGAAGTGTTCTCGAAAAACGAAGAGTGCCTGGAAGGATTGGACAGTACTTCCGCAATGGTTATAGAAATTGAACGTCGAAGATGATTACTTGGCATGTTCATCAAAGTCTGTAACGCAGTTGCTGCTTTCGGTTAAGAAGGACTCGAAGCGGACGATCTCAAGAACAGCTTCCAGCGATCCTCTCGGTATTCTTTCACCTTTCACGATGATATCTAAGATCTTATTTCAGAAGCTATGGCTGTTACGCATACAGTGCGATTCCAAGTTACCCGTGCAAATCGAGAAGCCGTGGAAAGAATGGTGTACTCAAGTTGCACAGTTACACCGTATGTATTAAGATACCACGCCACGTCATGAATCGTGTGAAAAAAAAATCACCATGACGCAAGTTCATATTTTCGTTGATGCTAGTCCAAGGACCTA
This sequence comes from Rhipicephalus annulatus, assembly GCA_013436015.1. Taxonomy (NCBI): domain Eukaryota; kingdom Metazoa; phylum Arthropoda; class Arachnida; order Ixodida; family Ixodidae; genus Rhipicephalus; species Rhipicephalus annulatus. The sequence goes on along the minus strand of WOVY01005884.1, from coordinate 47,900 downwards.
TGAAGCATGCGCGTACCTTAAACGGTGCACATCAATGGTAATTCTGATACAAAGAGTATCGTGGCTTAGTCTCGTGTGGCACCCATAAAAGCCTTGACCATGCCAAAGTTGGAACTAATTGGTGCAGTTGTTGGAGCGAGACTGCTAAAATACCTCAGGAAGCCATGGGACACGGTTCACTTCTCACATACAATGTGGCCAGACTCGACAATTGTTCTGAGCTGGATTCGGGCACACCAAGATAAGCAGAGCCCCTTTGTGAGAAACAAAGTAGCCGAGATAGCCGACTGCACCGACAGAGGGCAATGACGTTATTGTCCTGAAGAGGAGAACACATCTGATTGTCCGACTCGGGAATTATCAGTGGCTGCGTTTCGGGAAAGCTTCAACTGGCGGAATGGCTCAGAATGGTTAATGTGACCTGAAACTGCTTGGCCACTTCAGGCCGCTTTGGTTTACGCCCGAGAAAACACCTAGGAAACAGAAACTCTGCAGACAGAACTACTGCTACAGACGCAAGAACCCCTTGGGAATGAACACCAAGAAGCACAGCAGCTTGACCAGGCTTCTTGGCGTTACAGCGTTAGTGTACAGATTTTTGGAAAGAACACGGCGCCCATGTGCACCACATACGGGGTCTATTTGGGCAGAAGAGCTAAGTATGGCCGAGAAGAACAATAAGCGAAGTCGTACTACTGCAATACAACAAAAGTAATCGGTGCTTTTGGCCACTCGGCCGAATATTGGATGTACATTTTTGTCGTAATGGGCTGGCGCGTGCAGGCTTACACCATCAAAACACACAAGGGGGAAGTGTTTAAAAGACCCGCTCAAGCTCTGCATCACCTAGAAATGCTTTCTGTTTGCGCGGTGGGGCAGAATGTAAAAAAAGACGATGTACAAATAAGCGCTGCCAGCTAGTAAATGGCAAAGAAGAAGAAGAGCATCGCGTTTGATCATGGCGACGATGGCTTTTGAGTAAGTTATTCCGCGCCTGTTAACGTCTTAGCGTCCACACCCATTGTTGGTGCAGTCTCCCTACCCTAATCAAATATCCGCCAATTTTGACTTGATTACTTACGAAACTATTTCCATCGGGGATTAAGTTACCAGTCACCATATTAATGTCGTAAAATTTTGTGCACATGTGATAATTGATTCTGTTGTTTTCTTGAATTAGTGTATTTTGTTTGGCACAGAATTCTGTGCGCAAAAGCAGTGCTCTTTAATTTAACCACAAGAAGTCTTGTCGCTAACGAATACTTGACTTGCCATATCGGCAACAAATGTGGATGTTTTCGAAGAAGTTCTTACTAATATTTTCAATACAAAATAAAGCATTCTTTGCCCTATTTTGTCCAGTTCTATGGGCATAACGTGAGCACTGTCAAAAAACACAACAAAAAAGCAAGAAACTTGTAAGCAACGCGCTCAGGGTTGCTAATAACTACATAGATTTGTATAATGACAGTGTGGTAATATGCCGAAAATCTGTGTTGTTATGAAACACCTAGGGACATTGTGCGTATGCTGAATCGGGATGATTGCAACGTGCGGAGCACTTCTTTGCGTGCGGCAGACAGTTCCCGCATTTCTATCTACGTATCTCTGTCCTTACACCTATTTAGCCACCTACATTTGCGTGCTCTCCTCATCGCCCCCTTAATGTGGGGTAGACCAAATTAGTATGGGAGGGTAAGAGAGTTTGACGCCTATGACCACCTAGTCATGACATAAATAATGTGGAGATCCCGTTGTGTACGACGTCAAACCCGGGTGGTACATACCCGTATACCACTGGCCGCAGTATGCATTTACCGAGGAACGACAATAACAGACATTGGTTGTTTAAGTAAGAAAACGCTAAGAATAAACGACATAGGCAGCATTGACCGGAAGAGTGCAAAGTATGCATGTTATGATTCCGGTGAAAATCTAACCCAAGCCTTATGCGTGGCCATCCAGTATGCTACCATAAAGCCACGCCTGGTCGGAATTACGTTGGAAAAATATCCTATGCGAGCGTTAGGTTGGCAAAACGTCAGTTGTTGCAGAGCTGCTCATCTAACTTTATTAACATTAGATATGTACTGCAATGATACAAACATCAGATAGGGTTATCGTGAATTGTATTTAGGCGACATCCGCTGAAGTGGTTGTACGTAGCACTATCCAGGGCTACCAACCTCGCAAGCACAAGCGCTATATTACAGCCTACCGCTTCTAGTGCTGGCACTACCCATGTTGCTCTTGGAATTGTTACGCAACCGTAAAAAGCTCGCTGTATAAAACACCTGTGACTGTTCCACATAAATGTATGTGCGTCTAACATCTTGCGCCGAGATTTTTCGATCTGCCGGGTTTTTAGTATAATTATGTCAATAATTTCAATCTGAGTGGGTTTTTTTCTACTTTGACCACATACGGCTTTTTTTTCACGCTCAATGACATTGCACTGCAAACTGGCCTTTCACATTTTTTCTTTATCCAAGTGTGGCCGCCATGACGAGGGTCGCACCTCCGACCTTCGGTACAGCAGCCGAGTGCTATAACGACCGCTCCACGGCGAGAGATTCTTGAAGAAGTCCCAGCAGTCAAAATGACGCTCGATTATCTAGCGGTCTTCACTACTGTATTGCTCTTTCACCAAACATCACCGAATAATTTAGTTTTTTCCCGAACTGTAGTTCACGCCACTCGACACAATGTGAAAGCGAACGCTTGAGATGCCTCATCTATCGCTTCGGGACTCGCTCGCTAGATTCTGTGCCGACCAGTTGTGTCCTCGCGATCTCCGACGACAGTGCAGCTCTGGCCGACAAGAGCTCTCGCCAGTGGTACCCCGTCCTCGGACGCCTGCGACCATCTCCATCTTTCCTATCTTCTCCTTAATTCCATCGTTCACTGTCCCTGCGCCTCACTCTCTCCTTCCTCTCTTTTTATGTCTTAACCTTTTAATCCTATCCTTTTAATCCCTTCTCTACCCCCATCCTTCGTGAGCTACTGTTGTGGTGTCCTCCCCCTAAGAAGACAGTTACGGGGCTCACTTTTCTCTTCTTTTCTTTTAATATCACTTCCCCTTCATCTATCGCCTCAAAAGACCACCGGTGGCAGCGGCGTCGGTGACAATACCAGTGATCAAACATCGTCGTTATCCGTTGGTGTCACCGGAGGGCGTAATCACAAGTCGCAAAGCTAACATTACCATAACGCCGTCCTGAGGTCACATAAAGTGTCGTCACATGATTGCTTCGTCCCATCACATTCGCTCTTCCCCATAGGTGGGTCAATTCCGTTGGCAGCGTAAAAGCACTCTCGGTTGAGAAAGTGCTCGGCTAGGAGGGCTTCATTGCAATCGACAAAGCAGAAAAAACAAGACAGTATGCTTCCATTGCATTCATAATGAGTAAAAAAAGTTGTGATATTTATGCTGTTAGGCAACCACTTCAAAGTGTAAGAATCTGCTCATTTTAAAGGCCTGTTTGTCTCGGTAACCATAGGCTAAGGAACTAGGCTACTGATCCAAAGGTAGCGGGTTCGAACGCAGCCATGGTGGTTGCATTTCGATGAAGGAGAAATGCTAGAGGCTTGTATGCTGTGTGATGCCAGTGCACGTAAAAGAACACCGGATGGTCTAAATTTGCGGAGCACTCCACTACAACGCGTCGCATAATCCAATCGTGGTTTTGGGACGTAAAACCCCAGATGATATTGTTAACTATTCGGGCCCATGTTTTATTATTTTTTGCAAATTACGCAGCTTGTTTGAAGAATGCTCACGCGATGCTGTGAAATAAAAAGCCTCCTCCAGACATCGGAATTCAGACGCATCACTTTCAGCGGAGCTCATCATTGACTTCTAAAAAAGGAGAAAGTATAAGCAAAAATAATATTCGGCAGAAACTAAACAACAATTCTTATATTTGAAAGAGCTTCCGAATGTGTTCAGATGGTTCAGATGGATTACATTTGTTCAGAAGGAACAAATGTAATCTTAGGAATGTTCAAGCAGTACAAACATTCAGTTCATTTATTGCAGCGCTTCTTCTTCGTATAGAAATAATGTCAGCAAACTAAACTAACTGCTTAGAAGCTCTGCTGTTTAAGAACATTTGCCATTCGGCACTGTACTTTACTAAAGGAACGGTAGCAAAAAGACCATGTATCAAAGCAAAGGACACACGACGGCAGGGGTTTGTTTTGGAAATGACACACTATCAAACCGCCATCTTCGGTTCTATGAACTGTGGGTGTACCGTGCGAATATACCAACAAAATCGAAAGAGGTTTTCACTGCAATTTTTTATAGCAGCGAAATTTCGGCTATCTGGTGTTATTTAGCGTGCGCTGAAATCACGCAGCACACGCGCATCCAGCATTTTGTCAGCAACGAAAGTGACCACCACGCCCGGGATCCAACCCAGAACCTTCGAGTTAAGGACGAACACCATAAATCCGCTACAACACAGCGGTCGACGCGTGCCATGCCTTGCTAAGCTATCCGAATTCTGTACATTTTGTCGAGCATCGCTGTTAGGCGTCCATGCACATTGTCTTTCTTATAAAGGTAACACTCTTATTTTTATAAAAATCACCACACATTGGCGTTTATCTTTGACTTACCTTTGGAGTGTTTTTGTAGTTGCCTTGGAGAAGCATGTGGTTATGGTCGATTAATGATATCCACTGAAGAATGCTATCTGCAAAGAGACCACTATACTGAAGATATATTGAGGTGGCAAGGAAGCAGAAGAAAATGATGCCATTTCTCGAAAGAGCTACTGCCACTATTTAAAGTTTGCCTGTTAGGCACGTGCGGCCACGCTTAACTATGTCGGGTCATCCCGACTGAATATTTCTGCCACGCGTGTGCAGCACGTGAGCTTTCGCACACGCGTCCGTGTGGTGCAGCATAAAGGCTATCAGGGCTCATTGATTCGAGTAATGGTTTCATTCCGGCCGTGACGCAACATTTTTGCTTCAGTATCAGCACTGTAGCTCAAGCCTTCGTGTATTTATCAAACATGAAATCCATTGTTGTGAAAAGTTTTCTCCTAATGACATTTTATTTGATGTCATATACAAGCTTTTACCACCTGGTGGTTCGCTAGTTTTTCTACATGGGAATAAAACTGCGTAGCCAAACACCTGTCGCGCAGCCGTTCAGAATTCTGTTATAATATAGCAATCAGCTTGGAAACCCATTAGATATTTTAACACAAGACATACTTGTATACACTGCATTCAGAAAGTCCGAAATACGCAACGCAACGAATGTCTGTGGGCTTGCTTGAGCTTGAGCGTTGCGATGAGGGCGCTGGTGTCAATTTTTATTCTCAGCGCCGCCTGAGCAGAGTTTGACGTCTTTAGGCAACATGCAGTGCACTATTCCAGAATGACAGCAATGCGACAACACACAGCCTAGCGAACAAAAAGAAACAATACTGAGCTAGGCTTAACAAGACCCAAACACAGTTCGTGCATTTCCCCCCTGCATGAGCGGGCGGGCTGCGGCCGGGCACGAGAGGGTCGGATGCGCGTGCCCTTTAACTTCCTGCACATGACGGTCATTAGCAGCAACCTTTCCAAGTCCACTTCAAACGGTGTCCGTAGCACTGTTTGATGTGGATGCGCTCACGATAACTCCTGGTGGCACTTGTCACTTCAGACGACTGACGTTCATTATCGTGATTATACTTTCATTAGGGGTGAAGCTTCTCTTAGCCTTACTTTGTCCTGTGGGTGGCGTAACTGAGAGAAGAACAGACGAGAAAAAATTGTCAGATCCTACGTAGGGTGAGAATCGATGGTCATTATGTCACTTTCAAATCAGCGCAACGTTGCGAGGCGGACGTAAATTATTCCTTAAATGACACGCATGTCATGATTATCACTCACGTGTCATTTATTATTAAATCACGTGTCATTTACCTTCGTCGTCCATTCACGTCACCTAACACCAAGTTTGCTATATGTGGAGCTAGTGAAGGGGCAACGAGCTCGCTATGAGCGTAGCATGCAATCATTGATTACATGACACCCATAACATATTTATTACGTTTGGGCGTACCATTTACCTTCGTCGTCCATTGACGTCACCATATACCAAAAATTGGTATATGTGAAGCTAGCGAAACGGCCGTAAGCGCGCTATGAGGGTAGCATGTAGTCATTCTTTTACATGGCACGCATGTCATGATTATCATGATTGCAGCACTCATATATCTTCGTCATTCATTCACGTCACGTAATACCGAATTTCGTATATGTGCGGCTAGCGAAATGACCGGTGAGTGCATCATGAGCGTGGCGTCACTTTCACGATATGCATGCCATGATTCCCAAGTTAGGGTTTGTCACTTATGTTCGCCATGCAGCCATGTCATACTATACCAGTTTCGCAATGTCATGCGAACGAAACCATCGCAAGAACAGTAAGACCATGAAATATAAATCATGACGCTCATGACATACATGTCATGATTTTCATGTTATGACTTGTTTATGCCGTACCAATTCCGGTATCGTTACCGTAACTGAAACAGCCAGGAGAGCTAAATGTCATAGATAGATAGATAGATAGATAGATAGATAGATAGATAGATAGATAGATAGATAGATAGATAGATAGATAGATAGATAGATAGATAGATAGATAGATAGATAGATAGATAGATAGATAGATAGATAGATAGATAGATAGATAGATAGATAGATAGATAGATAGATAGATAGATAGATAGATAGATAGATAGATAGATAGATAGATAGATAGATAGATAGATAGATAGATAGATAGATAGATGCACAGACAGACAGACAGGCAGACAGACAGACAGGCAGACAGACAGACAGACAGGCAGACAGACAGACAGACAGACAGACAGACAGACAGACAGACAGACAGACAGGCAGGCAGGCAGGCAGGCAGGCAGGCAGGCAGGCAGGCAGGCAGGCAGACAGACAGACAGACAGACAGACAGACAGACAGACAGATAGATAGATAGATAGATAGATAGATAGATAGATAGATAGATAGATAGATAGATAGATAGATAGATAGATAGATAGATAGATAGATAGATAGATAGATAGATAGATAGATAGATAGATAGATAGATAGATAGATAGATAGATAGATAGATAGATAGATAGATAGATAGATAGATCAGTTTTGCCAGTGTGTACACTTCCGTGGTCTCCGCTCAAGGTCACCTTTCCAATTATTTCAAGAATACCCACTAGGTGGAACGTCGCCACCCAAGGCGTTATATGTGATATGCCGGGGACTCGAATTTGAATCGATGCACAGAAGCCATCAAAGAGAGGGTAAAAGGTGACAACAGGGTTGCAGTAGGGGCGTTCCCAGGACGCAAGCTGGAAGCAGTCATAAGGCAAGCGAGCGCAAAGCTCAAAACGACAGCTGATAGACGAAACCTCGTGATAAGTTCAGGCGGTTTAAACGATGTCCTAAATGAAGATGCAGCAGGACTAGCAGCCACACTGGCGAAAGGCGTCGATGACATGCGCGCCACTTCTCCTAAGGTACAGGTAGTGATAGGCACGATACTGGAGGTACCTGTGCGTGATAGCAACCTGCTAAGAGCGGTGGTCAACGCAAACCAAGACATATGGCAGATGAGTCGAGAGAAAGGCTTTGAGGTGGTGGAAATAAACAGAGAGGTGCATAGGTGGGGGGGGGGGGGGTTCAACGAGACAGAATTCACTTCGATGGGCGGCTAGGTCATGAGGTGGGTTGGCGACTTGCCGGACGTGCAGTAGCTTTTTTGGGGGGCAAGCGAGCCCTTCGTGTTTCAGGATAGCTAGTAACGAGGAAAACAACCAGGGAGACTCTTCGACAGGTGGTATGGACAGATTCGATTCCAAAGTGGCACCAATATCTAAGATAGGTAGAGTCCGGGGCATAAATACACGTAGCCACGAGCGCCGAGCCAATTCCGACATAGCGCATACTAACATGCAGGGTGGTAGGAACAGGCTGAAGTGGAAAGAGATAGAAGAACAGCTAAGGGAAGAGAGGCCGATGGTATACGGTTTTGTAGAAACACATCTCAGGGACATGGAACAACCTCCGAACAATCCGGACTACGCGTGGGAATATTGTAATAGAACAGAAGCAGCAGAAAGGGAGGTGGTATTGGGGCATTCATTCATAAAAGTACAGACTGGCAAAGGGTCCAGCAGGAGTGCAAGGAACATTTATGGCTAAAAAGGAAAGTGGCAGGTCAAATGACACTCCTTGGTTTCGTGTACTTGTGGACGGGAGCAAAGGTCAGAGAGGAAAACCAGGCAATGGTAGAGTGTATATCAAAGGACATTCAGGAGTTAGGAAGAGCGTGCGAGATAATTATACTAGGAGACATGAATGCGCACATAGAAGACATAGATGGGTATACCGACCCGACAGGCAAAATGATCATGGATATGTATGAAAGGCTTAATTTGATCATTTGCAACAGTACCGAGAAGTGTGAAGGGCAAATAACATGGGAGGTAGGAAGGCTTCAGTCGACGATAGATTGTGCACTGATGTCACATAGGATGTGTGATAAGCTCCGGGGAATGCACATAGCTGAAGGTGGCTCCAGAAGTCTGGGTAGCGATCACAAACGTATCAAGCTAAGTTTTGGAAGAGCAGTGAAAGTGGGAAGGAGACAAGATGAGCAACTACAAGAAAATTTTTATCCAGAAAGGCAAATTGAAATAGCCACTAAACAAATTAAGAAAGTAATCACGGAGGATAATAAGACAGTGAGGACATACACGAATCTAATTAGCCCCTTTGAGTTAGAGCTTGCTATGATGCGTGACAAGTCACCCCGAAAAATAAGACACAAACCCAAAAGTTGGTGGGATGAGGAAGTTAAGAGAGCCATAGCAAAACGTCAGAAAGCCTCTAGGGAACACAGACATGCTAAGCAGCGGGGTGAACCGACAGATGATGTTGAAAGAAAATGGGCAACCTTTCTAAGCTGTAGAAGGGATGCATCCCTTCTGATCAATGAGAAGATTAGAAGGAATGGAGCTCAGTGGCTGGCAGAAGTACATAAAAAAGATAGAAAGGCAGCTGCGAAATTTCGGAACCATCTAAACTCCCTAAGAAATGAGACGAGCCTAGAGTAGAGTTTTATAACTACAGCCCAAGGTGCTAGGCTAGAAGGGGACGACGCTATTGAATATATAAGAACAAGGGTGACAGAAAAATTTCAACAAAGAAGTACTTTATGCACCACAATAGACAAGGACGAATCAAGTGGTGCAATGGCTCCATTTTCACAACAAGAGTGGGAAAGGGCTGAGAAAAGGGTTCCTAGCAGTACATCAACATGCCCAGATGGCAGTCCAATTAGGCTGATAAAGACATTAGGTCCGAAGTCTAAGCAGGCTTTGAGAGAGGCAGTGAGCACAATAATAATCGATGGTGAAGTTCCCGATGGATGGAAACTTAGCAGGATGAGCATGATCTATAAAGGAAAGGGGGACAAAGCTGCCATAAACAACTACCGTCCTATAACAGTGACAACAGTGGTCTACAGGCTGGCGATGCAGATTATAAAGGAAAGACTGCAGGCGTGGATAGAGGATGAGGGGGTGCTGGGGGAACTGCAGAATGGGTTTCGGAAACACAGGAGGTTGGAAGACAATCTGTTCTCACTGACGCAGTGCATCGAAATAGCAGAAAAAAACACTGGCCCCTGTGGCTTGCATTTTTGGATATCAAGGGAGCGTACGATAGCGTGGTTCAAGAGGAATTGTGGAGAATACTGGTCACACTAGGCGTGGAACATGTAGTCACTAATCTTTTAAAGGGTATCTATAAAGGTAACAAGGTAGTTGTAAAGTGGGAAAAACAGGTATCCAAGCCTGCAGAGGAAAAACGGGGGCTTAGGTAGGGGTGCCCCCTGTCACCCTTATTCTTCATGATGTACCTACAAGGATTAGAGGCAAAATTAGAGGGAAGTGGACTGGGCTTCAACCTCTCTTTAGTCAAACAAGGAAAACTTATTGATCAGGCACTACCAGCATTAATGTACGCAGATGATATAGTGCTAATGGCCAACAACAAGGAAGATTTGCAGAGATTGATGGACATCTGCGGTAATGAAGGAGATAGGTTAGATTTTAGATTCAGTAAGGAAAAATCAGCAGTCATTATTTTCAATGACAACGTAGTAGTGAGCTTAGAATACAGGAGGTCAAACTAGAGTGGGCAATGTGGCAGCACGTTGACAGCAATGCTGAACGAGCACGTCTTCTTTCTTGTGCAGATTTTGACTGTCGCCTTTGGTGAGCATGCGCTTGCCTTGGAAAATGCTTCCATCCGGTTGGATTCGCCAGCTACCGCAGTTTGTGAAGAAAACGACGCATTCACTGTTTTGACAATCTGCGATTTCATCGAGCCGATGCAGTATGAACGTGTGGAAGCTATTGACTACAGCGTTTCCTTTGGAGTGACGTCACGACTTGACAGCTACTTATAACGGCCGACGTCCCTCTGGCAATTCAGTGGGCAATGTGGGAGCACGTTGACAGCAATGCTGAACGAGCACGTCTTCTTTCTTGGGCAGATTTTGACTGTCGCCTTTGGTGAGCATGCGCTTGCCTTGGAAAATGCTTCCATCCGGTTGGATTCGCCAGCTGCCGCAGTTCAAGAAGAAAACGACGCATTCACTGTTTCGACAATCTGCGATTTCGTCGAGCCGATGCAGTATGAAGGTGTGGAAGCTACTGACTACAGCGTTTCATTCGGAGTGACGTCACGACTTGACAGCTACTTATACCGGCCGACGTCCCTCTGGCAGTTCAGTGGGCAATGTGGCAGCACGTTGACAGCAATGCTGAACGAGCACGTCTTCTTTCTTGTGCAGGTTAGTTATCTGCCCAATGCCAAGTGTGTTCGCAGTAATAATGTTTGCTTAGTGCTGCTACCTTGCCCCCATGTGCTAAATGTTTGTTCCATTTTGTGCGTTTTTGTTGACTTGATTGTACAATGTGGGGATGTCCAGCAAAATCCGGGGCCTGATTCGGATAGCGATGAAGGGGTAACCGAGTTCAAAGCATCGCTCTCCGGTTTAAGTGATCGCGACCTGATACTCAATGTTCTAACAGGCCAAAAAGCAATTATCAAGCGCATGAATGACTTCAGTGCTGCGCAGAATGCATTATCTGACACACTAACCGAATGTAAGGGTAGGCTTGATTCGTTGGAATCAGCTCTTGCCAATTTATCCTTGACGCAAGGCAGACTGGAAGCCGTTGAATCCGAAGTTAGCAATCTGCAAAGAAATGGTTGTTGCTATGGTGCATAAAATTGATGATCTAGAAAATCGCGGTCGTCGTAACAACATTATTATTCATGGTCTTGAAGAACCCGGTAGCGAAACTCCTGCATCATTACGGGAGAGCGTAACTCAAACTTTTTTGCTCGACCAGCTCGACCTTACTATATCAGGAATAAACAGATGTCACAGACTTGGTAGTAAACGGCCTGATAAAAGGTGGCCTGTCATCGTGAAATTACTTGACTTCCGTGAAAAACTTACAATTCTAAAAAACTGCGCTAAGCTCAAGGGATCAAACTACTATATCACAGAAGACTTTTCTCAGAAAGTGAGAGATATTAGATCAAAATTGTGGAACTGCACCGAGGAATATAGAAAAAATAAACAGCGAGTGAGGCTTATCTTCGACAAAGTGTCCATTAATGATGTTCTTTACATGTGGGACGAAACCAGTGGTTCTATTGTTCGTGTTCCTAAACGCCATCATACATGACGAACAACCGGTTGCAATTCCTTAAAGCTGCTTAATGTGAACTGTCGAAGCATAGTGAATAAGGGTCTTGATCTTGAACACTTGGTGGCAATTCATGAGCCTGATGTTATCGCGCTTACTGAAACCTGGCTGCACAGTGGTGTTTATGATAACGAATTCACTCCCCCAAATTTTTATGTTTATCGTCGTGATCGCAACTCTCGTGGTGGGGGAGTTGCCCTTCTCTTCAAGAAAATTTTGAACGTGGCCAGAATGTCTGATGCTGAACGTTGAAGCACTCTTCTATAAGCTGTTTCATGAGGGCCAAAATGTGATTGTTGGTGTTGTATACCGACCACCAGCGAATGATTTAGAAGTACTAGAGAGTCTTAGAAAGTACATTGATTGCAATACAACTGATAACAATAAATTTATTTTGTGTGGTGATTTTAACCTCCCCGGCATTAACTGGAACACTCTTTCGGCTGACAGAAGCAACGCAAATAATAATGAAGCATTAATTGATATTGCATTTCAATATGGTTTAACCGAACTAGTTAAAGACTTCACACGTGTTCACGGAACTAGTAAATCTGTGCTTGACCTTGTTTTTGTTAGTTCAAGTAATCGTGGTGATTCTAAATGTGAAATAGTTGAGGGAATTTCCGACCATAAATGTGTTTTAATAGAGTTCTTTTCATTACTGCAGAAACCCATCGTTAACGTATCTCATTTTCCTGAGTTCTCAGCTGCTGATGATACGTCGATATTAGACAGACTGGAACTAGCCTACGATGAACTTTGCAGTAGTATGATCACTGAAGTGTATGACGTCAATTTATTATGGGTGAAATTCAAAAATACAATTCACGCCTGCATTCAGCTCTTTGTACCAGTCAAGTATCGAAAAATCAATTCTGCAAATCCTTGGATAACGCGTGATAGCATTCACATTAAAAGAAAACTAAAAACCGTGCCAGGAAACAAATTACGAAGAACAGTAGTCAAAAACGTATCGCTGAAGTGGCAATGCTCTCTCGTGAACTTAAGAAAAAGATGAAGCAGGAACGTTTCAACTTCTATAACATCCGTTTAGGCACGCTGGTAAAGGAGGCACCAGCTAAGTTTTGGAGGACCATCACACCGAATACCTCAAGTACTAATACATTTAACATAGGCAATGATTTCACATCCGATGCCGCCAAGATTTTTGATGCGTTCAACACCCACTTTGAATCCGTTTTTTCCAAAGATAATGGTAGCATACCTTTATTTGACAATTTCCAGACATTGCCTCCGATTGAAGATTTGGAAATAACAGAAAGTGGAATATTTAACCTCTTGCTTAATTTAGATGTGAAAAAGTCATATGGACCCGATAATATACCTAATGCATTCCTTAAACGATACGCTGAGTGGTCATCTAAATTTTTGTTAATTATTTACCGTACATCCCTTTTGACGGGTACTTTGCCTGATGACTGGAGAATTTCCAAGATAAAACCACTGTTTAAAAATGGCGATAAGCAACTTATTTCTAACTATCGACCTATAGCTTTAACATGCACGTGTTGTAAAATTCTCGAGCATCTTATTCATAAGCATATTACACTCTTCTTGGAAAATTACTCAGTATTAACACCAATGCAACATGGGTTCCGTCACGGCTTTTCTACTGTAACTCAACTGGTTGAAATGACACATGACTTCGCCGCAGCTATTAATGAGAGAAAATAGAGGTAATTTTTTTAGATTTATCTAAAGCATTTGACAAGATTTCCCATTCTAAATTGCTCATTAAACTGGACACATTATTATAAAACAGGAAACTGTGTAGCTGGATTAAATCGTATCTAACATCCCGGCAGCAATACGTTGTTTTTAAAGACACTCCCTCAAACATGTTACCTGTTGGCTCAGGGGTTCCCCAGGGCTCTGTGCTTGGCCGGTTGTTGTTTTTGATGTTTATTAATGTTATTGTTGATAATTGCAGGGTTAAAATACGATTATATGCAGATGATTGTGCGTTGTATTCACTTATTCGCACAGTTGAAGACCAAAGTAAGCTTAACACAGAAATTGAGAAACTCATGAAGTGGTGTAATTCTTGGCAATGTGTGTAAACTATCAAAAAAGTGTGGCCATGTCGATAACAAATAAGAAGTGTCCCCTTGTTTACAATTATACAGCTGATGGAAATATCCTAAATCGAGTAACAGAGTACAAGTATCTAGGCTTGCATATATGTAGCAACCTCCACTGGGATCGACATATCAACTACATATCTAATAATGCAATGATAAAATTACAGTTTTTGAGACGTTCTCTTCGCTATTCATCATACGACACTAAAATTCTTGCGTACAAATCTCTTATCCAACCCATTTTCAATTATGGAAACATTATTTGGGATCCTTACACCAATGTTAATATTCATAAACTAGATAGAATCTAAAACAAGGCTGTCCGATTTATTTTCAAGAAATACGGCCCAACGTCAGTCTCTGAATTAGTTGCCAAAGCGGGATTCAAACGGACTTCACAAAGAAATAGAATTTCTCGTTTGTTGTTCTTCTTTAAGATAGTTAGCGGTCGAATAAATAGTACCACAGGTGAATACTTAAAGTTCTCTTCCGGTTACTCTACCAGACAACGTCACAAACACACTGTCGTTCCTTTCCAGCCCAATAATAATACTTTCAAGTATTCCTTTTTTCCGCGCACTGCCAAAGAATGGAATGAGCTTGACAGCAAAATTATTGAAACAGCCAGTATCGAGGCATTTGAAAAATATATATCTGACTAGTTTTTTTTCATGTGAAACATTTTTTATGATGTTTGAAGTACTTTGTTCTGTGTTGACTGCAGTATTGTACTGTTGATTTTGTTATAATATGTACACCCACTCTGCTATAGCCCCATGTTGGGGCTAGCGGTATTGCCAAATAAATAAATAAATAAAATAAATAGAGATAACAGATAAATACAAATATCTGGGAGTATGGATAAGCAATTGGACCGAGTATCTGAGGGAACACTAAATATACGTGACGACTAAAGGTAACAGGAATGCAGCAGTCATGAAAAATAGGGCACTGTGGAAATACAATAGGTATGATGTTGTGAGAGGAATATGGAAAGGGGTCATGGTTCCTGGGCTGACGTTCGGCAATGCGGTCTTGTGCATGAGATCAGAAGTTCAAGCAAGATTAGAAATTAAGCAACGTGGAATAGGTATGTTTGCTTTAGGAGCTCACGGGAATACACCAAATCAGGGAGTACAGGGTGATATGGGATGGACATCGTTTGAGGGCAGGGAAGCTAGCAGCAAGATAAAATTTGAGAAACGATTGAGAGAAATGGGGGAAGAGCGTTGGGCTAGGAAGGTTTTCAGCTACTTGTACATGAAGAATGTCGATTTAAAATGGAGGAAGCGAACCAGGAAGTTGACTGGTAAATACTTAGAAAACAGCAGGTGGCCAAACCAAAAAGAACTATCGGTTAAGAAGAAAGTGAAGGAAACGGAGACTGACATGTGGAGAATAGGCATGATTAAGAAGTCCGCACTAGAGACCTATCGAACTTTTAAGCAGGAAATTGCCAAGGAAAGGATCTATGATAATACTCGGGTACTCGGGGAACTTCTCTACTGTTTGAGGCCAGGACGGGAGTACTGCGAACCAAGACATATCGGGACAAATACGAAGGGGTAGACACAGTATGCAGTGCGTGTGGAGAGGAAGAAGAAACTGCCGAACACTTGATAATGTTCTGTAAAGGGCTTCACCCTATAGTTCAGGATGATGGCGCAGAGTTTTTCAAAGCACTGGGGTTTAGGAACCGGGAGGGCAAAATGAACTTTAAGCGGGTGGACTTAACTAGAAGGAGGTTATCTGATTGGTGGCTAAAGTCAAGGCACGAGTGAAAATTAAACTCTTCACTGCAAAGTACGAATCCTCAAACTCACTTTTTAAGGAAAAAAATAAATGTAGTTTTTGGTTCATTAGGTATTACGGCTTGGTGGCGCTAGCCACCGCCCGATCTAAAGGGTACAGCCATATCCATTCATCCATCCATTCATCCATCCATCCATCCGTTTGAGGCCAGGACGGGAGTATTGTTTGAGGCCAGGAAGGGAGTATTGCGAACCAAGACATATCGGGCCAAATACGAAGGGGTAGACACGCTATGCAGTGCGTGTGGAGAGGAAGAGGAAAGTGCCGAACGCTTGATAATGTTCTGTGAAGGGCTTCACCCTATAGTTCAGGATGATGGCGCAGAGTTTTTCAAACCACTGGGGTTTAGAGACAAAGAGGGAAAAATAGACTTTAAGCGCGTAAAATTAACTAGAAGGGAGTTATCTGATTGGTGGCTAAAGTCAGGGCACGAGTGAAAATTAAACCCTTCACTGCGAAGTACGAATCCTCAACCTCATTATTTAAAGGAGAAAAAAAATAAATGTAGTCTTTGGTTCATTAGGTATTACGGCTTGGTGGCACTAGCCACCGCCCGATCTAAAGGGTACAACCATATCCATCCATCCATCTATCCATCCGTTTGTTTTCGATGGCCCGAGTGCTCACGCCCTCGAAGTGGCTTTGAAAGAAAGAGAAAGGAAGAGAAAAGTGTGGAGTCGCAACCATGCTTGTAACTGCCTCTCTTTCAGGAGGTCACCACAAAGACGCCACACAGGAGATGAATAGTGGGTAAGAGAAAGGAATGCGAAAGAGAGAGAAAAAAGGAGGGTGTCAGTGGTGTTTGATCTGGCCGCGCGCAAACACGCGCTTCTACAGAGCGGGGTGGAGCGAAATAAAACCACAGCATATCGACAGAGTGAATGATGATTAGTGGGGCGAAGAGTTCGTACGTTCATCCGTGCTTCAGTTCATTCGTCCATCCGTCCGTGCTACCGTCCGTTCTTGCGTCCCCTCATGCATCCGTTCGGGTGTCCACCCATCTGTCCGTTCGTCAATCTGTCTGTGCGTCCGTCCGTTCTTCCACATTTCTGTCTGTCCAACTGTCCATCCGTCCATCCATCCGTCCGTTCATCCATCTCTGTCCTGTCTGTCTGTCTGTCTGTCTGTCTGTCTGTCTGTCTGTCTGTCTGTCTGTCTGTCTGTCTGTCTGTCTGTCTCTGTCTGTTTGTCTGTCTGTCTGTCTGTCTGTCTGTCTGTCTGTCTGTCTGTCTGTCTATTCGTCCGTCCATTCGTGTGTCCGTTCATCCGCTCACACGTCCATGCTTCCGATCGCGTTCAAGAATGCAGACGACCCGTGGTTAACACCGAGGAGACACGAGCCAAGGAAGCCGAGCACAAGCGTCTTCGACGTGCCTGCCACTCTGCTTCGTCTATGCCCCGCCAACAATCCACCGCGTACGGTGACTATCCCGGAAACTACGGAAGCACTCCTTCCTCGCGCACCCTACGCTCTGAGGCAAAATTACCCGAAAGGAGTAACGGAGCCCAATAGCCGTGCGCGATTAACGGATAGACCGTTGAGGAGCAACCACAGAGGGAAGCGTGGCGCGCGAAACCAAGGGATGAACCGCCCGGGCATTGCAGGCAGCGCGAAAAGCGTTGCCAAGGTGACCAGGCCTCCCTCTCCTCCTCTGCTGGCTCAGTCTTTCCCCGTATTTTGCCGGCGACGGTTCGTGTTGCGTCGCGCTCGGAGTGCTCTACCACGGCCGCCTGGATTCGACGATCTAAGAATTACGACGTGGTACTTGTGTGTACGCTTGGACGAGCGGGGGCTGCTGCTTTTGCGTTTCGTTCCACCCATGAAGTCTGGAGCAAGTCTCGACACGTCACCGCGCCACGCTGTATATCTCTGGCTTCAAGATAGTCACGACCAACACACGACAGCAACAGTTCGAAAGGCCAATATGGCGGCTACGAAAACAACAGGCCTAACGGATATATACTTCAGTCCGACTCAGGGCAGAAAACATCGCTGGATTCTAAGGCAAGTAGGTTATCATTCTTTACTCTACACTACTTGTCGCGTGTGCGATACGAATTGCGCTTGCCGGCAACGGGCTCGGTCATGTTGTAAATCGCACGCACGAAATGCATCGCGAAGGTCAGCTTCGGCGTTTTCAGTCCACCTGTGCGTTGCGACTGCCTGGAAATCAGCCGCCATTGCCGTCAGCCTCCCGTAGCTCGCTCGTCGAGTGCTCGCCTGTCTGCGCCGCCGCGATGAGCTCCGGTCTGACAATATTGGGCAGAGACCTCGTCGCTGTGTTGGGAGTCGTCGAAAACACGTTGCGGGTTCTCGTGAAGAGCTTGGTTGTAGTATGTCGCGCGCTGTAAGTGCACCAGCATGGGCTGGCGGCGCTTTCGCTAGCGTAGGAACTCGCATAAATCGGTCGCCTTTACAGTTGGCTTTCCTGTCAGTCGGTCGCAAGCAGCTCGGCGCCATCCCTTGGCTGTGGCGGCAGACTCGCGCTTGCGCGCTTCACTCACTTGAATTTGGGGAAAAGGGCCGCATTACTGGCGATTTCTTCGGCGCTAGCTCCAAACCAGCTCGGTGCTGTTCGTGGCGGAGGCCAAGCGTACACTCGCTCTCCTGTTCGAAGTTCGCTGGCGTGCGGCGCCGCGTGCAGCGCCGTGCTTGGTCTCGCGTTCTCTTGCTCGAGCTGAACGACGTCGCTTGCTTAAGACTCGCCGACTTGGCGGCACGGTGGTTCGTGGAGTTGGGGCTGCGGGCGCCGCTCCTAAGCAGTTGCGCTACGGGGATCGAAATGAGTCTTTGGCGATGTGTGACATTACGGTGAAATTATTAGCATGTCATATCTCACGTATGTTTTCATTCCACCTTGCACGTATTTCTCATATGCATTTGTATTCATCCTCTGTTACGTGTGACTCACTGTTTTACATACTTATTGTGCATCCGTGGGCACACACCGGGCTGAAGACTGTCGCTGGCGTCTGCGATGCCTGTCATCCATCTCTTTCGTCAGAGCAGCTTCAGAAGGACTGTGTGAGAAGTGAAGGTAAAGTTATTTGTGTGTCATATTTTAACGCTTGTTTTCATATTAACGTGCACGTACTTGTCGTATGCGTTCATCTTCTGTCACGTGTGTCTAATAATTTTTATTATAATATTGTACGTGCAGCCATGGGAACACAAGAGGAACAAGGCTTCGTGCGCTGGCGTCTGCAATGCATGTCATCTATGGCTTCCATCGGAGGAGTTCCCTAGGGATTGGACAAGATTTGACAACGAGACTGGACTTGTACAGTTCACCATGAATTCACTTAAAGGAATGGAGAAACTTCATGTGTATGTAGAAATATAAAAGATTTCGATGTCTCACTTTTGTCTTTCGTTGTTGCCGTGACTGCAAAAACAGTTACACATAAGTGGCTAACTACTTTTTCGCGGGTTTTTTCCTGCGCAATTTGTTGCTCGCTGCGCAGAAAAACAGGCGAAAAAGTATTAGGCCTGGTGGAAAATAAACAAAAAAACAATGTGTGAACTGGGGACAAAAATTCCATCCGATTGGAGTATTTGAGTGGATCAACCATTCGTCCGGCAAGGTGCAACTGTGAGGACTAACGGTTGCCCGGTAAGGTGTAAATGTGGGGATTAACAGTTGCTCTATGAGGTACAAATGTGAGGACTAAATGCTAGTCTTCTGAGGTGAATTGTGGGTCTAACGGTTACTCACTGGGGTGTAAATGTGAGGACTAAATGTTAGTCCCTTGAGTTCGTCTGTGTGGACTAACTGCTAAACCCGGTGCCATTAGTCCTTAAAGAGATTAATAGTTGTGACAGCCCCATTAGCCCCCAAACGGACGAACCACATATTCTTTTAACACCCTTTTGCCTTAGAGCGTAGCGCAACCCACACAGCAGCTAATTGAAGAGTAGCGGTACAGCCCCATCTCGAATATCCTCACTCAACTGCAGTTTGTATATGCTTCCATAAGGCAGCGCCTTCTAATATACTGTTCGAGAGATACTGCCATCCTTTTTTTTTCTCGTCTCTTCTCTCAATTTTTTGTCTGTTCTCTCGATTACGCCACACACAGGGCAAGGTTAGACCAAGAGGAGCTTCACCCCTATGACGCGTCAGGCCGTGGCCATCAGGGCGAGGAAGATCCTCGCGTCTACGTCCACTTCGTTCTCGTCACTTCGTAGGCACGGCAGCACGTAACGAGTTCTTATACGATGAGTGTTACACACTCGTTGCGATATCCTCTCAATTTCGTTGAAGAACGCCTGACAGCTCCATGTCCGCTATTTATAAGCGTTAGGCATTTGACTAATAGCAGCGACTAGTATGGCACAAAGCGGCAAGTGGTTAACGTGCCGATAGACGTGGCCCACTCTGTGCAGTGCCAGCCAAAGATTATGCAGAGAAAGGCTGCTGTCGACGCACACATCATGCGCCGGCTCGCTAACAAACCTTCCTACAGAAATGGTATCGCCAATCAACGTCCCGAGCAAGCTACTCTAACATCGATCACTTTGTGGATATGGCGGTGATTCGTTTTATATTTCTGCAAGAAAAACGGCAGCTGCAGCGGCTCGTTGGGCGGTCTAGACGAACGTGATTCAGTTTGTTCTTGCTGTACCAAAGAACGCACTAGTGCGGCATTATAGCGTCTACGTCATTACCTTTCTATGGCACTGATGTACCAGCTGTTTCGCCTGTTGGTGCTACCCCACTTGCAGCAATAGGGGACGGAAAAAGTGTAGGTTTAATTTTTAAAATGCCGTAAGCTATAGAGGAGGCATGACGTGGTGACGTCAAATGCGTATTACGTAACAGCGTTTTCACCAAATCAAATACCAACGCACGCCGCGTTTCACCAACTGGAGTTTCCTACATCATGGCGGCAAAATTCTCCGCGGTGCTGAGGTACGGCAGCGCTTGCACTTTGTGCTGGATAGTGCCATGATGTATCACTCGACTTCTTTGATCCCACAAGGTGACACCAACCCCTCTCAAGACAGGAGTATTATGAGAGCAAAGTGGGAAAGAAAAAAAAACTGTGTTTGTGAAAGTGTGCAGTTTTTTTGTTTGTGATGTGATCTCGTTAATTTTATATGCGACGCACTTCTGGGCAAACTTCGGCGACTTTGAGCGTATCTATCTATCTATCTATCTATCCATCTATCTATCTATCTATCTATCTAGCCGCTTACGACTCTTAGCTATCTTAGCCGTTTGGATAATGGCATCAATAACAAACTTGATATGACATAACATGACTGTATGACGAACATAACTGACTAGTCATAACATAAAAATCATGACATATTTGTCATGAATGTCATGATTTAAATGTCATGGTCTTGCTTCTCTTTCGGTGGTTTTATTCACAAGACATGTAGCAAAACTGGTATGGTATGACATGACTACATGGCGAACACGAGCGACAGACCCTAACATGGAATTCATGACGTGCATGTCATGTAACAACATGACTACATGCCACAGTCATGATGTGCTCGCGGCCGTTTCGCTAGCTTTGCACATACCAAATTCGGCATTGCGTCACGCGAACGGACCACATAGGTAAATGACATGTCCAAACATGATGATCATAACATCCGTGCGATGTGACAACATGACTACGTCCCACACTGATGATGCGTTCGTGGCCGATTCGCTAGCTTCACATATGCCAAATATGGTATTGCATCACATGAATGGATGACGAAGGTATGTGGCTGGTGCAAACATGATAATTATGAGATGTCTGTTATGTGAGAACATGACTACATGCCACAGTCAAGGCGCCTATACTTTTCGAAGTGACCCGATGCGCGTGCGCGCCGGCGTTCGTTTCATTGCGTCATGCCGGCAATGCCACGACATGCGCCGATATCCCCTAGTAGAAATCAGTGGATTTGCCCAAGAACCTCCATAGTAGTAGATTGCTTTGACGCATGCACGTTTGAGCGCGCACGGCGTCCCTCCGTCACGAAGAAAGGTCGACGCGGTGCTGTCTAAGTAATGTGGCCGGCACGAAATGCAGCATGTCGCAAATCACGCCAGTTGCCACCGGGCTACGCCGACAGACGCTGGTCACGCCGGTCGCGTTTCGATAACGTGGCGTCGCAGCGCCCAGCCTGCGCGCGCGTCTACGATGCGTCGGAGTATATTGGGTCATTCATAACGCGCCCGCCGGCATTTCGCTTGCTCCACATGTGCCAAATTTCGTATCGCAGGAAGTGAATAGACGACGAAGGTAAATGACACGTCCAAACCTGATAGCCATCGGCCATACCATGCTGAATACGCCGGTTCTCGTCCAAACCTGATAATATTATGCGTTTCATCTAAAACATGACTACATGCTACGCTCATAGCACGCTCGCGACCGTTTCGCTAGCTTCATATATACCAAAATGGGTATCAGGTGAGGTTAATAGATGACGAAGGTATATGAAACGTTCAAACACGACAATCATGACATGGAAGTCATGTACGGCGTAACTTACCTCCGTTTCGTAATGTTGTGGTGATTTTGAAGTGACCTATCAAGCTTCCTCATTCGTGCTTTGTATATGCATATCATTAATTCCCACTGTACGTGGGATCACGCACACACGCACGCACACACACACACACACACACACACACACACAAACAAGCCAGTCAACACGATCAGTGATCAACGGGCATGGACATTATACATCTGGCACAGGGCTGGGAAAAGCTACTTTAAAATTGTATCGCTATTCGATACAACATAATGAGGCAAAAAGTATTGAAGATACAGATACAAGATGCTACCACAAAAATTGTACTCGATTCAATACTTGCCAATTGTATCTTAATATATTTTCATACATTCGCGAGTTTGTTTTTATAGATCTCCATAGTGTAGTACCAAACGCCTATGCACAAAAGGGTCTGCTTGAAAATTTATTTAGACATGGCCAACTTGATTTTATTAACATGTTTGTTCGTATATTAAAAAGAATGTTGTTCTTGTTCAAATAAATTGATTCACTTCCGAAAACCATATGAGCCATTGTTTCAGCTGCTTCAAAAGACAGCTGTGCAGATACTTTGCTAACAGTGGTTCTTGCTTGTGATTTCGGAAATCGATTGGAGTCACTGCTAAGCGTGCCTTTAAGCCATGGGTCTCTGTCTATAGGCACGCGGGCTTCAGTAAAAATCTTCACACGATGGCGCGAATATTAGTGTGCAGATTGACTATATCCCTAGGAGACTGTTTTGCAATACCAAATCACCAGTCTACAGCAAACACGACGCTGGTAGCGCTTCTTTATGGCATATTGTATATAGGCGCAACATATATTAAGCTGCTATTACTTTTCATATTTTTCTAATCTGCTGTCGTAAAGCATCCTTTATCAGTACACTATGTAATGAGCAGTCAGTTTCTTTTTTTTTCTGCGATAGAACCTGTGCACCCCAGAAACATCTGAGACCTATTGCATTTTCATTTAGTGGAGACTATAGAGGCCACCAGTCACTCTGGTAGAGATAAAACTCCTTAGTGAGCTAACGTGTGCCCAGAAAGTTAAGTAACTCAAAGGACAAGCAAAGCGCGCTGTACTCTCGTTGCGGCAATATATGTCATCGGCCTTCCACAACCTGATCATCAGCAGAAAGCGCCTTCCATACATCAGATTTTTTAAACTTTCCGCATTGTGTATGCGCTCCTTCGCTTAGACATTTTGAGTATTGCGACGAAGTCCTTTACACGCCTTTATTAGGCCTGGAAGATGTGGCCAAAACAGTCACCTCCGAGGCACAGAAACGACTGAAGAGTCATCCCCACTAACGATGAAGATGAAGGACACTAGATGATGATGGTTTTGTACAGGTGGTGAAGAAGCGTGCTTTAAATGCCCACACTCATTCCCCGTGCATAAGAGCGGCCATCCTGGCCGCAACTTATAGATGCGAAGAACGCCTTCCGAAAGGCTTCATACGCGAGACAAGCACTATCTCGGTACCGCGACAGCGCCGTTAGCTTGGAGCAATCACAGGTTCAACGCGATAGTTAACTGGTGAGGTCTGCTCTAAGACTGTGTATGGGCCGGGCAACCGAAACTGAAATAAATTTGTCGCACAATCCAGGAGTGCGAACTGGTGTCCTGAGTACCACCTCGTCACCGTGGTGGAAGGTCACAGTGGTGTGAGATGCGTCATGCAGATTTTTACGGGCCTGTTGTGTCTTCTCAGTGTTGAGTCTGGCGAGCTGGCGACAGTGATGGAGGCGGGACACATATTGTTCACAAGATTATGTATATGGTGTAACCGGGGCTGTCAAGAACGAGACTTCCAGGAAGGAAGATGGCGATCGGCCATAGACGAGGTAGAATGGCGTGTAGCCAGTCGTGCGTCGTACGGCGGTATTATAAGCGAACGTTACGAAAGGCAAAATCGCATCTAAGTTGGTGTGGTGTGGCTCAATGTACATAGCTATCATGTCGGACAGAGTTCGATGAAAGCGCTCAGTGAGCCCTTTGGTTTGGGGGTGATAGCTGGAGGTTGTCTTGTGACTGGTGCCGGAGGCTTTTAGCAATTCTTCCACAATTTGCGAAAGGAAAGCTTTTCCACGGTCATTCAGGATGACACGAGGAGCACCGTGACGCACGATCAAGGCTTCCAGCATAAATGTAGCCATGTCAGAAGCAGAGGCCGAATTCACGCTGGCAGTTTCAGCGTAACGTCTCAAGTGGTCGACAGCTGTCGCTATCCATAGATGGCCACTAGGAGTCGTGGGAAGGGGACCATATAGATCGATGCCAACGACTTCAAATGGCGCCGACGGACATGGAAGTGGCGGTAGCTCTCCGCATTGAGGTGATGTCGGAAGCTTTCGGCGCTGACTAAGGTTGCAAGAGGCGACGTACTTTGCTACGCTGGTGGACATCCCTGGCCAGTAGAAATGACCTTTAATGCGATCGCACGTTTTCTGGAAACCGAAGTGACCAGCAGTCAGGTCGTCGTGATAGGCCTTGAGAATATCGGCGCGAAGAGAACGAGGCAGAACGGGCACCCAGCGTTGACCATCCGGGTGATATATGGGATGTTAAAGAACGCTGTTATCGAGCTTGAAACGCCTGAGTTGTCGCCGAAGGCGGGCATTAGGTGGTCGCGATTTCCCCCGAAGGCGATCTATGATGCGTCTACAGTAAGCGTCAGCGAGTTGATGCGTTATGATGGATCCGTGGTTGTCAGGTGGGATCTTGTCAATGACGGCTACAGACGAAACAGACGTAGAAAGACTATCCAAGCGTTCATCGCTGAAGTAAGTAGAGAAATCAGTGTTCGGCGCCGTAGGAAGTGGGCAGCGAGAGAGCGCATCTGCGTCCTGGTGCTTTTTACCGCACTTGTAGGTAATAGTGAAGTCGTATTCTTCAAGACGTATAATCCATCGACCAAGGCTTCCTGACAAATTATTGAGTGTGGAAAGCCAAAATAGGGCATGATGGTCTGTAACTATAGTAAAATGACGGTCATGTAGATAAATTCGAACTTTCCGCACTGACAACAGACAGCTAAACACTCCTGTTCAGTAATGGTGTAATTCTTCTCGGCGTTCATCAGGACGCGGCTTGCATACGCAACGACCTTTTCCCGTGACGATTCATCGCACTGCAGTAGAATACCTCCGATTCCGTGACCGCTAGCGTCAGTATGCAGGAGTGTCGGTGCTGTTTCATCGAAACGGCGAAGTACTGGTTCAGGTGTGAGGGTGTTTTACAGATGGCTAAACGCTGATTCGCAGGCAGGAGACCACTCAAAACGAACACCAGAACCGAGTAATTTGTGCAAAGGTGCCGCTATCGAGGCAAAGTCTCGTATGAATCGGCGGGAGTATGAAGCTAGGCCGAGAAAACTGCTTGAGTCCTTGGTCTTTTCACGACGAGGAAAATGAATAACGGCCGATATTTTATCGGGATCAGGACGAATGCCATCCTTACTCACAATGTGGCCTAATACCTTAATTGTCTTGCTGGCAAAACGGCACTTTTTTGTGTTCAGCTGAAGGCCAGCCGAACCCAGGCACATGACGACTTCGTCTAAACGGTGTAAGTGTTGAGATAAAGTTGAAGAGAAAACAATGATGTCGTCCAAATATTAGCACAGGCAAGTTTTCCACTTCAGGCCACGCAAAATGGTGTCAATCATGCGTTCGAACGTTGCGGGTGCGTTGCAGAGGCCGAAGGGCATTACATTAAACTCGTAAAGTCTGTCTGGTGTCGAAAGTGCCATCTTTTCTTTATCATCTTCATGCATCGGTATCTGCTAGTACCACGAACGTATATCGTGACTCGAAAAGTATTGAGCTCCCTGTAGCGAATCCAAGGTGTCTTCTATACGTGGCATGGGGTATACATTCTTGCGCGTAATCTTGTTTAGCGCCCGGTAATTTGCGTAGAAGCGCACAGAACAGTCTTTTTTCGAACTAAGACGACAGGTGATGACCAAGGGCTAGCATAGGGGCGTTTTATGTTCCGTCTCAACATGTCGTCAACGTTTTCTTCAATAACCTTCCGCTCAGCTACTGATGCGCGATATGGCCGACGACGAACGATTGACGTACCCTCAGTCTCGATGCGATGCTTCGTGTTAATCAGTAAGGCAAACAGTTGTTGAGTCTGCGAAGGGGTCAGGTCAGAGCTGATGGTAGTTTTGAGGGAGGAGGTGGATGGGGAACGTGCAACAGGGAGATCTTCAAAAAAACCGTCTTGAAAGGTTACTACAGAGAAAGGCTCTGGTGTAGCGACGCAAGCCAACGTTAAGCCCTTCGGAACCAGAATTTTATCGGGCGTCGGGTTCGTTGCCCAAACGAGTGCGAAGCCATCATTGAAACGTATCAGACCTGATGCGAAGGCAATTCCTCTAGTGACACAGCGTACAGAGGAATGTACGAGCACATCGCCGCAGTCAATGACATTAAACAGAACTGTAACAATTTGTTGACTGTGCGGAGGTAGCTCAGTGTCTTATGCAGCATAAAAACGAAGTTGTGCGCCATCTGCGTGAAGCGAATAGGCGGTATCCCTCATGTGTAAGACGCGTTGCCGGCAGCAGATGGACGCGGATGCTGTTGAAAGACCCCTTCCTAATATTAGCAGTTGAGTACAAGAACTAAGCACTGCAAATTTCACATAATGGAGAAGTCCATCAATGTAGACACGAACAGTGCACAAGCCGGAAGGTTGGATAACGTCCCCTTGAGCAGCGAGCAACGTAGGTCCATCATAGGGCGCAGTAGCTTTGCGGAGACGCTCACACAAATCTCTGTGAATGACTGAGAAACTAGCACCAGTGTCTATTAATGCTTCCACTTCTATTCCTTCCACCGAAACATATACCATATTATGAGGATGTTCCGGAGGAACTTTTTCTACTTCGCTAAATGCAGCTTTTCCCCCAAAAGCTGCGTAATTTAGTTTTCCAGGTGACGGCCGGCGAACTGGGAGGCTGGTCGAAGTGGCGACGTAGAGCGACGGAGAGGGGACGGCGAGCGATGCCTGGCACCGCGGTAGCGAGGAGATATTTCAGGAGTTACTGGTGGCGAGGAAGAGCGACCATGAGGCGTAGCGTAAGGGCGGTGCTGGAAAATGGTTCCTATGGCATAGTCACCCCGTTCGTAAGTGTCAAACCCACGGCGCTCGTCTCGCTGACGCTTGCGACAGACACGTGCGATGTGTCCACGATATCCGCAATAGTAGCATGTAGGTCTCGTCGGGCGCCATAATTGATAGTAGGGCTAGTTGTTTGGGCTGGGCACTATGGAATCCAGGTGTGCTGGCGCCGGTCGTGCACAGAAAGGCTGGTCGTCAGGGATGTCAGATGGGCTGGCTTCATCGTCGGCGGTATCAGTGAAAAGAAAGCTGGAGTAACTGCGGCGACTTGCGCGTAAGTCAGTGGGGCTTTAGAGACGTGAGGGTCTGTGTAGGCATTGCCAGTCATAGCCGCCAATTCCTCCTTGACGACGTCCCGTAAATTTGTACTTGGGGTGTCACAAGGAAACTGACGTAGTGTAAATCCGAGCGACTGCAGTTCCTTTCGTATCATGTTGCGGATCATGGCTCATAACGAGGGTTCGACAGTAGGGTTGTCAGAATGGCTGCAGGAGAGTTGTCCAGCTGCAGCCGTGCTGATTCGAGCTCGTCCAGGCGTTGGCACATAGCTACAATGTCAGCAACGGTACTTGGGTCCTTTACGACCAAAGCATTGAAGGCAACAGGTCCTATGCCTTTGAGCGGACGGCGTACTTTGTCTGTCTCAATCATGGAGGCGTTGATGCGCTGACAGAGAGAGAGAGAACATCCTCAATATACGAGGTATAGGACTCGCCTAGTTGTTTTCGACTATCAAGTGTCTCGTCGCCAGACTAACTCAAACTGCCGGAGTAGCGAAGACTTGTCGCAGATGTTCTTTGAAGACGTTCCAGTTGGGAAAGTCGATCTGGTGGTTAAAAACCAAGTCTTCGCCACGCCAGTAAGATAGAAGGAGACGTGGCTGAGCTTGTGCGGATCGTCCCAACGGTTAGCCGCACTCACTATGTCATATTGGTGTAGCCAGTCGTCCACGTCCTCGTTTCGGAGTCCAGCGAATAGAGGGGGCTCGCGAGGGGCTCTGCTGACGATCCAAGAGTCAGTAGCTGCAGCAGACGTAGCCGGAGGGGTGAAAGGAGAAGCGCCCGAGGGTTCGTCTTGCGGCATGCTGGTGGACACGTAGCCCAAATGGTGACCTGAGCGAAGCTCCGGGAGGTAATGCGGGTGAGCAGGAACGGGGAATTGAGGAGCAACCTCCACCACATGTGACGAAGTCCTTTACACGCCTTTATTAGGCCTGGAAGATGTGGCCAAAACAGTTACTTCGAGACACAGAACCGACTGAAGGGTCATCCCCACTAACGATTAAGATGAAGGACACTAGATCTTGATGGTTTTGTACAGGTGATGAGGAAGAGTGCTTCAAATATCCACAGTATGCTGAAATTTAACACATATAGGCGGTATGGAACGTACTTCGGAGGCCATGTCTCGAACGCCATGGTGCACATTGTTATCCGGCAATTGCAAGTTGCAGCGCGCTGCCATAACTGAAAGTTCAATCTCTTTCGCTGGTGCTCACGTAAGGACACGCAATTACAAAAGTTCGTGCGTACAGTGCATAACCTGACTGATAAGTTTGGGCGTCTTACAAATAGGGTATTACCGTGAGGGACTTAGAGGTGGAAGATTCCGGAAAATTTGACCATGTGGTGTTCTCTAACGTGCAATCACATCTAAGTACATGCTCCTCTAGCATGACACCTTCATCGGCAGGCGGTCGCTGCCGCAGGATTTGTGCGTAATCTTACCAAAGATTACAAGAAAAACCAGCAGTTTATGAAACATTGCAGGGTAGCTTGCGCCGACCTGTGGCAAGCTTTCTTATGGATCAGACCTGGTCACACCAAATGAAAAATGAGAACGCATGGTAGTTGAGTCGCACAAATCATCGCATGCAGTACAACGCCGCTATTCACACTATTGCCACCTATAGCTAGTATTACCTGGAAATTATTAACAGTAAAGAAATGGGCAGGCCTCAAATGGGAAAAATATTACAAAAGAAAAGTCATTTTGTTTCAACCATTCATAGTAAATGACTTCAGATATACCACGATACCAGTGGCACTTCTAAGAGCTATGCCAATTAAGCATGAAGAATTGTCTACTTTTCTGCTTGGAAAATACAATAAAAAACTCTGCTTCGAAAAATTGCCTAAAATGGCTTGTTTGAACGTTCATAAGCAACGTGGACTGTTTGATAAAATATTATTTTCTAAATCCTTTTTCTAAAATATCTAAGATGGTTCCCACACATTCCCATTTCATCGAAAACTCAATTTGGTCATTTTATCAAGCAGTAAGCAGAATGTTTGACGCTGTGTACAAAAACAATATCCGCCTGCATATTAGTATAATTCTTTTCCCAAATAACCTTGGCGCACGAGTAAACTGAAGTGAATATAAATGTCCAAGCAGTACCAGAAATAAAGCAGACAGGTAAAAGTAGAAGCAATACAGAGAGCCTATTATGGCTGCGCTTTGAAACAGCATACTTCATCCACCAAACCAAAACTTAAAATTTCACACGGCATGGAATTGGATGCATGAAAAGGACAACCGAGTAAGCACTTGTGATAGGAATTATGTCGTACTTTCAAGAACTGTTTGAATAGAAATATGTGAAAAAAGCGAAATATTACGCCGAAGTATCATCTTATAAGTAGACCTTCGTTTTTAGATATAAGATCAGTACTGGCGGCACCATAATTCAACGCTGAAGAGCGGCATAACAATTTGCGCAGTTATCACTGCACGCATAGTCGTACGCGGTGCTTGTAAGTGGAAAAAGGTAGGTTACAAGGCTCTGACACAACTCAAAAGAGAAAAAAATCGAGGAAACTAAAGAACGTGGGCAATCCCGCAAAGTGTGTCTCTGTCGAGATTGCGCGGGCTCTGTCATGTTGCTCTGCTCCACCAAAAAGGACGCACGCAACTCATCTCCTGACCTCACTAGTGGAGTCGAGCGGAAAGATAAATAAAATTAATGTCATGGCCTTTAGTTTCATTCTAGTTTTTTGGTAGCACCAGTACCAGCTTGAGAAGTGTAGCTCAGTCTGCGATGAATATTTCACACGGTCACATTGCCACGGCAGTATCTTGTATCTGAACATATACGATACTTTACTGAATGAATCAAAAGTACAGTACTCGCCTTGTGAAGTATATCGCGATGCTGATCCAAGATACCCAAAAAGTCTTCAATATAGCATCTAAAATACATGTATCTTCGATACCGCCCAACCGTGATTTGACCACAAGGGTAATGTTTTTGAATACATGCTGCATCGGTTGACCTGCGGTCCATGGGTTATCCCATGTCACGTTTTATCATGAGCGCATTCATTTTTTCTTTTTCTCTTGTAAGGTTTTAGAGCAGTCCCTTTTTTTCTGCCGAGTACTCACATTTAGGTGTTCACATCAAAATTTCAGTCGCGTCAACAACACCAAAGTGGGTATACCCATTTAAAAGAAGTGGGCTACGAAGCTACTTGTCCACCTTATGTATTGGCTTCTCGTGTAAAGCTTTGTTCGAGACAAATGAAGATTGCAAAGTGTCAACATTGGCGGCATCATTTAACGTACTCATACGCTACACCTTTGCTGTAAACTTTCGTTACTGCTAGATAATAAGTTGTAAATTGTGGTCGTAAGTACTTACCACCGATAGCTCTCACCACGTCATCGTTAAAAAGTGCCGTTAGGTCCTTGAAAATCTCATGTTCGCCAGCCAGCACCTCTCGAGGAAAAGCAACATTCGGGGGAACAGGCATCACAATGTTGTAGGCAAGGCCTCCCGTGGAAATGTAATTAGCAGAGTCGGAGGCAAACTCGATGCAAACTATGCGCTTGATGACGTCCTTGTATAGTGTACGGTAGTTCATTAGATTGCTGGTGATTTTACAGCAGTTAGCTGCCACTGCGCTAGCATCCTCAATTGGTATAGGCCTGGGAGATGTGTATGGGCCTGAAAGCGAGAGAAAAAAATGATGCGACCAAATGCACTCCAGGGCAGCTTACACCTGCTCGGTCCCCAGTTTTAAATGTGAAGGATTTCTTAGCAAGCAGCTATCGTATCTATCTATCTATTATCTATATATCTAGAAACCTAAGAATTTTACCTGTCCTGGTCATTTCGATAACGGCGTCAGTACCAAATTTTGTATAGAATAAAATGGCGGTATGAAGAACCTAAGTGACTGGTAATAACATGGAAATCATGACGTGCATGTCAAGAGTTTGAAGCGTTGCATTACAAGGTCTCGCTGCTCTTGCGGTGGTTTTCTTCGCATGACTTATGGCGAAACTCGTATGGTATCGCATGACTGCATGGCGAACATAGGTTACAGACCCCAACGTGGAAATCATGTCGTGCATGTCATGTAAGTCATAACTACACGCCACGCTCATGGTGCAGTCGCGGTCGTTTCGCTAGCTTCACATTTACCTAATTTGGTATCTTGGAACTTGAATTGATGACGAAGGTACATGACTAGTGCAAACATGAGAATCATGAGATGCGTGTCATGCATGAACATAATTACATGCCACGCTCATGATGCGCTCACAGCCGTTTCACTAGCTTCACATATAATAAATTCAGTATTACGTGACCCGAACAAACTATGAAAGTAAGTGACATGTCCAAACATAATAATCATGTCATGCATGGTACGCACCACATGGCTACATGCTTCTCTCATAGAGCGCTCGCAGTCGTTTCGCTAGCTTCACATATATCAAATTTGATTGCTACGTGACGTCACAGGATGATTAAGGTATATGACTGGTGCGAACAAGATAATCATGAGATGTGTGTCATGTAAGAACATGACAGCATGCCACGCTCATGATGCACTCGCGGCCGTTTCGCTAGCTTCTTATATACCGAGATTGGTATTACGTGACATAAATAGGCAACGTCCAAACATGATAATCATGACATGTGTGTCATGTCAAACATGACTACATGCTACGCTCATAGCGAGCTGGCGGCCATTTCGCTAGTTCCACATATGCCAAATTTGGTATCACGTGACGTGAATAGACGACGAGTGTAAATGACATGCGCAAACATGACAATCATTACATGTAGGTAATGTACGGCATTATATACGTGCACCACCGGTGTCCGTAACCCCATCGCACGAAATTATAAATAGACCTTGTAACCAATGACACAGTGAGGCTCGAACCTGGGTCCACTGGGTACCAGCCAAGTATTCTACCACTGAGCCACGCCAATGCTTGTGACTTGTTGGCAAAGTTGCCTTAGGCAGGCTTGATGTTGGGAAAGCAGTCTCGTTAATACGACTAATAGAGCGTTTTCAAACAGTGAAAGAACAAGCAGCCATCGCACAATGCGAATAGGGTAACAAGTGGGTCA
The DNA here is from genome assembly GCA_013436015.1 of Rhipicephalus annulatus. Taxonomy (NCBI): domain Eukaryota; kingdom Metazoa; phylum Arthropoda; class Arachnida; order Ixodida; family Ixodidae; genus Rhipicephalus; species Rhipicephalus annulatus. The sequence continues at coordinate 15,163 of WOVY01005884.1, read as the reverse complement.
TCCAACGATCTAACCTATCACAAAAGCTTGTTCTTGTTCAGCTATTAACTCTGGCGCATACCCCCTTCAGGCATATTTCCTCATTTTTGTCAGCCACTGCATAAACAATTGGCACACAATTCCTCGCAAATGTTTAGCGGATACCCCGCTTCTCAGGAGACTGATGAAAAAGAGCACAGCGAATGCCGGCCTATTACCCTAAATTGTTTTATTAATAATGCCGTAGTGGGTATCTAGCAAGTGTGCTTGCAGCAGTTACCCAGTGAGTGTTTAGAATAGGTTCTGAAAGCCACTCTTCTAGCTTTCGCTGTGGCTGTGCTGCACCCTCCAAGCAGGCCTGGCGTTTTTTTCTCTTTTTCAAATGAGCTCATTTCGCAGGTTAGCATTGGTCACACCTGCGCCATGTATTGTGTGAACGTGTTATTACATTAACTGAGAGCTCGTGGTGCATATGATTGTTTTATACAAATGCCGTGTGTTTGAATTTTATTACGGCCGTGGCGCGGCAAACGAGGAGATAGAAGACACTCTTAGCTTTCATACATGCCCCACTATAAAAGTCTATTGGAACTGTTCTAATCCGTTAAATGCCACTTTTGGCTCATTTCGCCCATCATTACCTTTCTGTTGAAACATGTTTTTTTTTGTAGTAGAGATCTCTGTAGCACAGCTGGTGCATAAGAGTTGATTAAGATTCATGTTATCATTTGTTGGTGTAATTCGTCACAGTAAATGATACACAGACAACGGCGCTACAGTCAAAAGCGGCTACAAGAACCTTTAGAGGCTTACAGTATCAATAACGTCACAGCTTTGCCGCCCAGGCGAAGCAATGAATGCGTTAGCAACAGTCGGTAACGCCACGCGAAGAATGGCAGGCAGATCGAAACACGTCCGCGTTACTCACTCACAAAAGACAAACGAAACGCACTCACAGGTATAGATCAACGCTGATAAGTGTCTCAGTTGTTACTTCGCTGTGTCTGAAAAGCGCGTCCTTTTCGCAAACGGAGACTATGCAGTGAGTCCAGTGACTTTTGTGCGCCCGGTAACTACAACAGAATTGCCCCGTCGTGGTGGTCTAGTGGCTAAGGTACTCGGCTGCCGACCCGCAGGTCGCGGGATCGAATTTTGGCTGCGGCGGCTGCATTTCCGATGGAGGCGGAAATGTTGTAGGCCCGTGTGCTCAGACTGGGGTGCACTTTAAAGAACCCCAGGTGGTCGAAATGTCCGGAGCCCTCCACTACGGCGTCTCTCGTAATCATATGGTCGTTTTGGCACGTTAAACTTCATATATCAATCAACTACAACAGAATCGTTCCAGAAAAGCCAAAGGCTTACGATTGTCCTCGCCGCGGGATAAGCGCGCACGCGTGAGGTCCAGCCCCCCCCCCCCCCCTGCGCAGGGCAAAGTACGCTTGGGAGATGAACAGATCAGCGCGTGTCGCCGCGTCATGACGATCTGACGACGCGCGCTCATGACGCCATCTCGCTGTTAATGATGAAAACACGATAGTTGTCCCGAAGTCGCAATCGCCAGCGGTAAGCGGTAGTTAATTGATTGATTGATTTGTGAGGTTCAACGTCCCACAACCACCATATGATTATGAGAGACGCCGTAGTGGAGGGCTCCGGAGATTTTGACCCCCTGGGGTTCTTTCTCGTGCACCCAAATCTTAGTACACTGGTAAGCGGTAGTTATAAATAGCTTGCCGTTCCAGCGTTCAAGGAGGTGCTCTGTCGTGGTTTAGTGGCTAACGCCACGCACTCACAAGCAAAATGTCGGACGTTTGAATCCGCGCACCAGAGTCTTTTCCTGGATTATTTTTTTTCATTCTTGCGTTTTCATATATAAAGACGTGTATACATATACGACGTATGACGGGGGTCAACAACGCCAATGCCAACAAGGGCAGCGAAATCCAGCAGAGAATGTGCATATAATTGCTATCGCAATAAAAAGTAATGAAAAGTTGAACATCGAGCTGAAAACGTCTCTATGCACCGATGAAAATAGTAATAAACTCCGGGAATACAAACGTACAAAAAAAGTCATCGGACATTTTTACGCTCGTAAGGGCGTATATTCAGCCATGGCTGTCCTATTCTCCATGGAGGCAATATTACTAGAGGCAGAGGTTCTTTGCTTTGCTGATACACGTCGAAGAGCAACAGGCAGTCGATATTGACGAAGTCTCATCGCCGCACCCCTTTTAAACTTGTCTTCGTTTTTGCCGCGCGAAATCAAATAAACTTAATAATTCCTTAGCGAAACATGCGCGTCATCTCTAGAGGTGCGCCAGAGGTTACGTGTAATCGCACAGTACACTGCACTCACTGTGGAACATCGTGGCTATACACGATGACAGGCTTTCATTTCAATATGTGTGTGTCTGTTGTGCGCGTGTGGTATCTACAAGAAACACTTAATTGACATTGAAAGAAAGTAGAACAGAATTGTTTCCTGAAAACGTAGCTATATAATAAAGTCGCGGCAGTAACGGAAGCAGGACTGTACAATTTGTGGAGTTCCGGTCGTCTGGCCGAAGACGGGAGGCAGCCGAGTACGATAAGCCTCAGAAAAGTAAAATTTAATAGTACTAAGAACTTGTGAGGTAAAGTGCGCGATCACATTACCTGGGCTCACAGCGACCACTCCTGTGATCATACTACGCAACGCTGGGCAAACACCGCACGCACGTTCGCTCCCTGCCAGTCCGTCGCCTAGTCTCCGCACATCGTGTCTGCTGCCGCTTTTGTAGCCGCCATGTGGGAAATGCACACACCCACTGCACCACGAGTGTTGATATATGGTGCGCGCCGTACTCACAAATTATACCAATGTCACCATATCACGTGGTCGGCACGGCAAGTATATCAAACTGCCAATCTACGCAGCAGGGGCACCATTACAACCGGATAAAAGGGATGGTAACATTCCCACAGTGAGTAGCCGAACCTCGCCATCATGTACAAAAAAGTAGAACATTTCGATAACCACAGTAAATAACCTTGATTGAGTAACCAGCATCAGCCTAATTATAGCTAATGTCAATCGGAGTTGTCTAAATTAACACAGAGGTAAGCTATCACTGCTTGCAAGACGTCGCTTAGAGTCGGCTGATGATCGTGTAATGTGCCACTCTAATTTATGATGTATGTAAAGCGGAAGACAGTTGTCCTTACTCACCTATCTGGCGTTCCTTGTCGTACAAGTAATTATAAGAGGGTGTAGTAGCCGGAGACTTATTTGCATGGTTGTGCACGTCGTCCCCTTCTGGACCACCACTGTCATCTGTGTGCTGCAACAGTGAGTCATTCAGCCGATTGAACGGCATCTCATCAGTTTCGTCTAGGTATGTGGGTGGAAGAACGCGTGCATACTCGGCATATTTGTCACGGACACCGTCGGCAGCTTTTTTTCGTTCACGCCGTGGATGGGTTTTTCCTAGTAGCGTGTTTATCAGCTTGTCCGTTCTGACGTTACTGGGTCCGTACACTACATATAACCTGGATAAGTTAACTCTGCTCATGTCGATGCTCTGACGGTGCACTTGCTCAAGAAGGGTAGAATTGAACTTTCTGACATCGGCCAGGTCTACTCTGTCGGTTCGAAGGAAATATTTAAAAATGACCAGCACAAACACCATTTCCATCATCAAAGCAACATAGTGACGCCTGATGGTTTGCACTAAAAGTCGTCTCCATAAAAAAGTCCACAGTTTTCTGCAGGCTGTCATGTTCCCAGACAAAGGCAGTTTCTTGACAGATACCAAGCTCTGGGAAGAAAACAAGAAACCACACATCAATGCATACATACCTATAGAAGCTCTCATTGGTTACTAAAAATGCAGTAACACGAGAGAGACAAAAGAAACATGAAGAAGAAGAGAACAATCAGTGACTAATTGCTAGTGCTCCCTATCTGAATGAAATGGTAGTGCCAGCACAGTTTTTCGGTATTCACTAATCGTGAGGAGAAAACTCTATTTAAAAGCGCCATTCCTAGGGAAATAGAAGGATCACTTCAGCTCTTCACGGTCCATTCTGACTAAAGCAGCGTTGCACGCGGGAGGTATGTCTGCGTTGGAAGATGAGTGTTAGGGGGAGCGAAGCCGCAAGTGCAAGCGTTTCAAAGATTCACTTTGGTGAGAATGAAGAAATGGAGTTGATTCTTAGAGTCAGATGAGATGTAGCTGAAATTTTGTATTGCTTCGGTGCTATTAAAAAGAACGGCATTCTTCTATAAGGGCTGTATCACATAATGTCACAAATTTTATCAATTTTTCATAATGTAGCTGCATGTTTGAGAACATGTCGTACGAGTGTTTTCTTCGCGGCAACAGTTACCTTTATAAAATTTGTGACAATAATACGATACCGTTCGTACAGAACGCTCGGTCACGCTCTTGAGGTCATCGATGTGTGGGTGGTACACCGTGATCCGGAGGTGGCTAGTCTGGCTGTTTATCAAAATCACCTGAGTCAGCTTCACAGCACAGGCTGTCCCACTGTCGGTGATGAGAACTTCTGGAGTGCCATGTCACGAGGCCGTATTGTTACAAAGCAGTAGAGGTTTTGTGGTTTACGGCGGTAGAGAATCCCTGTCCAGAGAAGCCTACCATAGTGTGTAGACACCAATTTGAGCCCGCCAGTCTGCCAGTCACTATCTCCGCTTGTACATAATGTGGGCATCTATTATGCGCTTCATCCTCATCTGGACAGTAGTCAATCATCATCACCTGTTGTGGGTGACAGTCATCATCGTCTTTGAACGTGCGCTTCATCTTCGGGTCCATTGCGCTTGTTCGCTTCCGAGTTCACGGCCAATAAACCTTGTTGCAACGGAGTCGTCATAATATCTGTAAATATACGTTTGTTTGTTTGTTTGTTTGTTTGTTTGTTTGTTTGTTTGTTTGTTTTGCAAGATTATTGGTGGAGGTGCAAAGTACGCCAGCCTTTTTTTTCCTCCGGCAAACCAACACGGAACTTCGGAGCGGTCTCCACCTTTTTTTTCTGCAATGGCTTAACAGTTCACCCCGCAACAGTAAAGCAGCCACAACCGCAGCCGCAACAACAGCAGCAGAATCTGCTGCCCCATCCAGCTCCCCTGCCTAAATGAGAGCCCAGAAACTTCTCGGGCACTCAACAAGACGAGAAAACTGTCAAGTATTGGATCGCAATGTAGGAGCGCGTCAGCGAATACTATCGGGGAACCCCACGTTGATGCTTGCCAACGTTGTCTTTTACTACAGCACTCCTCTGGTATGAGACTCAAGAGTCGGAAGTGACCAGCTGGGAAATTCGCAAATTGAGTCTTGTCGCATTGTTCAGCAGGTCATTTCAGGCGGACTGCAGACCGCGAGGAAAGACTTGGAATGCCGCATGCAGACGTCGACGGAATCATAAGTTTCTTGCATACAGCACGTATTGGGCATTTCTCGAAAGGCTGGCATGAACGTGAGCGAAAGTGACAAGATCGCGCATATATAATAAAGGGTATTCCCGATGATGGCTTCAGTTTGGTAATTGTTACGGATTGCGCCATCGTCGACGCATTTGTGAAGGGATGTCGGCGTTTCAAGCACGTCTAGAGACGTCACATCAGCCGCACTTTCCGCGTCTGCCTAATACTGCAGCCCCATCGACCTGCAAATATTCCCCCACGTTATTACAAGCTTCTTCATTCGAAAACGTCCCCCGTATCATCCACCGGGAACTCGAAGTAATTCACCCTGCAGCCGTCCCTTTCAACGTCCCTCAAGGTAACGCATCCTCCATCTCCCTTATACAAACAGCTGTCCGCCAGAAAATTCCGAATACCGGCATCCCACCTGTTTCACTCCCGAGAGATTTGCTTAGGTTAACCAAATCCCGGTGTACCATTCAGGCTACAGGAACCCAACTTATACTTGTAGATGACAGGTGATCAACCGATATCCTTTCACGGATCTCGCGTCGGACACATTGCTCGTTACTGTCGCAATTGTTGGTCGTTCCCTTCATCCTGGAACGCTGGGACATCTCGTCACTTTGAAGGCAACTCTCGCTGGTTTTCTACTCGATATGATCCACATCCTGCTGATACTACCATTCCAAGCTGAAGGTGTATCCCGTCATTGTCACCCCAAGACCGCCAATCTCACCAATGGTTCCTCGATTCGCAGGCTAGGCGTGACGTAGGCCCTCAACCTCGGGAAACTAGACCATGTAGCTCCTGGAGGTGACGCTGCATCAGCGTCCGACGTGCAAATCCTCCGTTGACAATTTCTACACGCTGAAGTATTTCGGATATTTTGGTGGACTTAATAGGCCACAGGCCCTTACGCTCAAACTACTGCAGACGGACACGTGCCCTAACCTGAGATCTCTTCACGCTATTTATCCTGGCTAGTTCCCAAATGACGCTTGCCTCGCATGTGCGGATGTATCCACGCTGGCAAACATGCTCTGGAAGTGCAAGGCATTGTACACTAACCCCGACACTACATCGGTCAGGTTGGAGGCGGCCCTACGCAGCTCCCTCCTGGCCGACCAACTTTGGGCCATCCAGCAGACCCGTGGAGCGGCCGATAGGCTTGACCTAACGGTCCCGACGTGGGAGTCGCCCACCGTGCGCTGACGTGCGCCTTGCAGGACCACAGTAAAATTTTGCAACCAACCAATTTTGGTGGACGACATTGCCGTTACATACCTCGTAGACACTGGTGCACAAGTTTCAGTCATGAGTGCTGCCTTATGTAGAAAATGGCGCAAAGTGATCACGCTTCTTCTTAAAAGCCAACTCTGGAGATTTTTTGACCATGTCAAGGTAATGATGTTTATATGTTCCTGAGACAATCTTGTCACGAGCTCAAATGCTCAGTAAATTTGAAAATAATTTTATAGGCAAAAAGGTGCAATACTGAAACCGAAACCCAACCGGGTGCCCTTTCTGTGTCTGACGCACTATTTGGTAAGAACCGGAGGCCGTATACTGGTCCCGCCGGCACGGAGTATAAAAACTGTGAAATCCAGGCAAGCGAAGCGCCGCCCAAGCAACACAGAGGAAGGAGGAAAGCTTTCCTGTGCTATACCCGTGCCAAACACCACCGCAGTCGCCTTGTGGCCAGCACAATAAACGCTGTAGCGGCCAAAGCAGCAATGCCATCTGCTGCGTCACTGGAACGTCATGTTAAACCCCACGTCACACAGACAGTGTTGCCAATAATTCTGGCAAGGGAGGTGAGCTTTTCGAGGCTATTTTAAAATTTATTTCCAAGCAATCGGCGCATCTCTCAAGTCTCTAATTTGGCATAAATGACGAAAATGTTCAAAGCTATGTACCCAGCAAATTTCATTGAAATCCATTGACCTGAACAAATCGCGGGAGTTGGCCTTTAAGTGTGCAATGATAGTGGTCGATAGTAGCACATCTACAGTTCTTCGCATGTTCACCTTGTGTGGGTATATTGCTGCCGTCAGACCATCGTATTGTCCGCAATGCTTGAGCAGTGCCCACATGACGTGATTCTTGGTCTCGACTTCTCTCGGCCCACTCTGCCCTTATCAGTTTCTTTACGTGCCTCCTTCAGCTGGAACTGCCTCTCGATGCCGGCGTTGCCCATGACGCTCATTGCCACTTATGTGCCACCGAGCTTCTGCATCTCCCGCCGTAAGCCACGAGGGACGTGCAGCTCATGTGGGAACCACCTTTGCGCGATGGTGAGTACATCGTTTCACCCATTACTGAGGTCGTTTTATAGCATTTAGTTACTGTCTCGCACACTGCGGTGAGAGTATGCCGCACCTGGACCCCTTTGTCTCTTTTGAACTTCGGTTTAACCACGCACGTGCTGCATGCAGGCATTAAACTAGGCGTTGTATCGTCATGGCAAGAATGCGATATATTTTGTAAGCTAAACGACCTAATACGCGTGTCAACTTGCTCACTGCACCCGACGGTTCACGCATTCACATTGACAAAATGATAACGCCAGATCTTTCGCCCTCTGAAGCAGAAGACCTCCGCCGTCTCTTAACATCCTATATGGACATATTCGAGTTTGACAACCACACATTACGCCAGGCATCGGTTGTAACCCATCACATCAACCCCGGTGATGCCAACCCAATTCATCATCACCCTTACCGTATCAGCTGCCGAACAATCTGTCATCAAGAAAGAGGTTGAAAAATGCTCGCGAAGAGTGTCCTCGAACACTCATATAGTCCATGCGCATCTATCTTAAAGACATCTCAACACAGTCACTAAGAAGGACGTATACCTCTTATCGCGTATAGATGACGCCATCGACTGCCTTCATGCCACTAAGTTTTTCTTGCTCATTGACCTTCATTTTCGTCATTGACAGATAGCTGTGGAACCACAAGTCCGAAAAAAAACGCATTTTTAGCCCTTTATAGGTTATAACAGTTTAAAGACATGTCGTTTCGGCTTTGCAATGCACCGGTCATGTTTGAGGGCATGATGCCTACTAAGCGGCGTCAAGTGGTCAACTTGCTTGTGCTAACTAGATGATTTCATCGTTGTAATCTCACATTTCGAAGCCATCTTGAGCAAGACTTTTCAAAGTTCTTGAAGTATTCCGCGACGCTGGTCTACAGCTGAACTCCTCCAAATGCCGTTTCGGCAATTGCAAAATAACTCTACTTCACCTCGTAATGTCACTGTGGTGCAGCCCAACCCAGAAAAAATCCGCGCAGTGACACAACTTTCCGTACCCTCGTATGCCAAATATGTCCGGAGCATCCTTGGCTTGTGCTCCTATTTCCACTGCTTCATCTAGCATTTCGCCGATATTTCGTGGCCCTATAGCCCATCAACGCAGGGCGAAAGAGACCGGAGCTACAAATATGAGCTTCTCAAGCTGATTATAGCAGCTTCTTTCTTGCCCTCTAACACGGTGTTACTATTGATATATATTATATATTAATATTATATATTAATATTATATATATTAATAATAATATTATATTATTATTATATATTAATATAAATAATTTAACAAAAAAGAAATCGCGTGAAGCGGACTCGTCATTGCGGTCATCACTGTTGGAGCCTGGCTCAAAGGAAGTCGCCCTACCACACTGTCAATAAATCGGATCCTCCATGCTACGCTTCATACATGAGAAATGTGTTTTCGTACAAGAAAATATGCAAAATCAGTTCCAGGAGTGCCGGGCGAACACAGCGCAACTTTCCCGCCAACCGCTTGCACGTCGCCGCCGCCGATCACAGCATGCGCCGGCAGCTGGAGCAAAATCTGACTACAGGGCCTCTAGTTCTCACGGCCGCCACACAGCCCACCTCTCCGGTGGAGCTTTCAAGCTTAAGTTTATTATTACAATAGCAGTTATATGCACAGCCTTGACTGGTTTTTAAATGGTAAGCAGCTCTTTGACTAGCCGGTGTATAACGATGTCCCCCCGGTCGCACCACTCACTTGCCGCAGGTGTTGGAGGGCCCTCCTAAGAGTGCGCTTTACGCGCAGTGACATCATTCTCGACTGCCACATGCTCGCCGCCTGTCAGCTCGTCCATCTAGTCAACACTCCAAGTACCACCGTCTCGCATCTTTTCATCATGTATTTTGCATATAGAAGCACCACCATCCAGCGGACATTCCAATGACTAAACGAGAGGTGGCATACGCGCACTTCCTTGCGGCTTGCGCTTCGTGTCTACTTCCCACCTTTAACCACCTCGAGTTCATTCTTTATACTAGTTCACTGTACTAATGGCACTGCGGCCCAACGCTCGCTAAACCTTTCTAAACCCATGGAGATTACACCCAGCGAGTATAACGTAGCAACCCTTTCTTGTTAGATAGTGCTCAATGTACATGCCAATAGCTGCTAATGGGGATTGAGAGACAGGAGAATTCGGATTTTAGTTAACGCGCACGCTGTGAATTTTCGATTGTTCAACAACGCACAGAAGAAATCTCTTACCGGCGCCACCTTGAAGGTCAAAGCGTAACACATGTTACGCACCATGCACTAAGAGGGACGAACGGGTGCCGCTTTAAGGAGCTTCGCCCCTAAAAGCAACATTGAGAGGGGGTCAGTCAAAATGGAACGCGATGCGCGCGTCTCCCGCCCTGCATCAGTGCGTGTTTGTGGACGGGCTACACGGTGGACGTGTGCACGCGTCATTTTCTGTGTGTCCAATGTCAGTGACTTTCAGACAGAGCAGTGTGAGCTGCGCAGCTCCCTCTGGTCAGTGGCCTGTCCCTACACACAGCGAGGTAAAATAACTGGGCCACTTGTTAGCTTGCCCTCATCTGTCCCTGTGATTACGGTTCGTGCAGCGTTTATGTTTGAAGAGCTCGTAACGTGTCGAGCGGTAAACGTACATCGCTCGCTCTCGTCCTGTGTGTGTGTTGTTTTCGTGCGTCAATTGTGCGTGAGCAGCGCGATGCACGTTTTGGTCTGCTTGCCGTACCCAGCTTGACATTCCAAATTGTTGCTGTCGCATTCATTGCTTCGACCTTATGGCGAAACTGTGACTTTTTTCTTTTAACGTCTTTCCTATTACTGATCTTAAAGCTGTCGCAGGAAGCGTCTGCTAACTTACACTCGCTCCCTCCTCTTTCTCCTCTGGTGATTCCTCCCACACCGTTCACAACCCTATTGCGCATGCGCGCCTCCTTCAACTCTCTCCTACACTCTCCTCTCTCGCCTCGCAAAGCCGACGCATGCAGCATCTGCTAGCGAGTTTCTTCATTGAAAAAAAATCCCAATACCTGTATGTCTCTCTCCAAATGTTATCAAATGACGATAGTCTTCTATCTTTAGAGAGTCAATAAAACATTTATTTGATGTTCTGCGCGAGAAAATTGGTGAATGGCATTTCTGGAGGCACTGCGTTAAAGTGGTTGGACGCGCGCCGTGGGTCGGTGTCACCACTGTATCGTCTTAGCAAAGCGCAGGAAACACCCACCTCTTCGTGCATAGCGTTGCATTGTAAGCTTAGCGTGATAAACGCTTAGTTCTTTAGAATTACTTACTTAAAAGTTTTATAGTTAAAAAAACACGTCACAGTATATTGACGTGTTGATGTACTGCCTCAGATATGCATAAAATTTGCTTTTTAATCAATAGGTAAGCACTGCTGGAGTTTCCAATACTGCCATGGCAGTCAAAGTGTGCACTTCTCAGCCACTTTCGCCGACGTAAGTGGCGGCGGTGGCGGCTGGTAAAGGTGGTGCGGGGGCGCATCGCAGTAACAAAACAAAAGGGTGCTGGCGGGACTGCTGCGTATTCAAGTGAAACAGTCTCTAGAAAGAGGGAGGAAGTATCCGTCTACGTAATTAGGGGTGAATAATAATAATAAGAATAATAAGAATAATAATAGTAGTAGTAGTAGTAGTAGTAGTAGTAGTAGTAGTAGTAGTAGTAGTAGTAGTAGTAGTAGTAGTAGCAGTAGTAGTAGTAGTAGTAGTAGTAGTAGTAGTAGTAGTAGTAGTAGACTTGGCGAAGACTTTTCCCCGGCTACACGACAGGCAAGACGCAAGTTGGTAACCTTCGCGAAATCTCAAAAGAAGGCTTTCAAAATTTCTGTTGACCGCCTGCACATTAACAAGCAGGTTTACATTTATGACGTTGCCAGTGATGATGTCGTACTAACTAACAGATAGCTAAATAACACGTGCGGGCAAGATCGGAATATGACTTCGCCCTTTCAAGCCATCACCACATTATCGCTATCGTCTACTAACATCTGCAGCCTGATGCCAAAACGGGATTTGATATGTTCTTTCCTTGACGATTGTGACTGCGATATTCTTGCTCTCACCGAAACCTGGCTATACCCTGCGTAACCGATAACGAACTTCTCCCTGATCGCAGAAATTTCAGCATTTACCGAAATGACCGTACTGATAGGCGGGGTGGAGGGGTTCTTCTCGCAGTAAAAAAAACTTTACAATCGTATGCCATCAAAGTACACTCTAACATAGAAATTATCTGGGTAGCATGCTCAACAAAGTCCGCCACACTGCTCATCGGAAATTATTACCGACCTCCTGACTGTAAACATTCATTTTTGGAAGAACTGCGCAGTAGCATCACTGAGGCCATCCATCTCTGCCATACCGATTCCATATTCATCTTTGGTGATTTCAATTTTCCCGCGATTGACTGGAAGCAGTTGTCTTCCTCTTGCCGCATGTCTACAGAATTTATCAACCTAACGTTAGACTTTAACTTATCGCAAATGGTGAATCAGCCCACTCGTGGCTCAAACATCCTCGACCTAATCCTCACCTCTGCTCCTGAAACAGTAAACACCATGCTGAACATATATGGATTCAGCGATCAGTCTTCTTCAAGTAACCCTTAACATTCAACCACCTTTCTCTAGCCTTCAACATAAAAAAATCCGCGATTACAATAAAGCTAACTACAGCAAAATCAACTCCGAACTAGAAACCTTCTACAATGACATATTCCTGCCATCCTCTTCCAGTCGTGACGTCAATGATAACTGGATGCTGTACAGAGACAAATTATGCGCACTGGCAAACCGGTATATTCGACTTGTTTCGGTCAAAAATGATAAAACAAACCCCTGGTTTACTAAATCCATCCGGCAGCTCAGAAATAAAAAGAAGCGTCTATACCGCGCGGCTAAACGACTTGGTACGTCCTCTGCATGGGAGGCATACAAAAATGTTCTGAAAATATACTGTTCCACAATTAAATCAGCTAAACTAAAGTATTTCTCTAATGATTTGCCTTCCCTTCTGAAATCAAATCCTAGAAAATTCTGGAATCAAATATCTGCGGAACACGATGTTAAACAGATTTCCTTGCTAGATGATCACCATGCTCCCCTCTCAGATAATCATTGCACCTCAGCATTTAACACCTTCTTTTCATCCGTTTTCAGTCGGGAAGACCACGCCGACGTTCCGAACGTTCCCGATCTCAACATAGATTACATGCAACCTATTGAAATAACGCCTGAGGGTATCGCGCTTCTTGTCACTAATCTTAAGCTATCTACTTCAGCTGGCATTGACGGTATAAATTCCAAACTTCTGAAAAACACCCTTTCTGTTTCTGTTAATATCCTGTATCACCTTTTCAGACAATCATTAGCAACAGGCCAGCTTCCCATTGACTGGAAGATTGGTAAAATAGTCCCTGTGTTTAAAGCCGGCGATAAACATTCACCCGAAAGTTATCGCCCCATCTCTCTCACGTGCATCTGCTGCAAACTCCTGGAACATATAATCGCTTCTCATGTTTTCAGGCACTTAGAATCTAACCATTACTTTTTTATCAACCAACATGGATTTACAAAAGGCTTTTCGTGCGAAACACAGCTGCTGGAATTTACGTCAGAACTACATTGCAACATGAACAATAACCTTCAGACTGACTGCATTTTTCTCGATTTTTCAAAAGCATTTGATCGCGTACCCCACTGTCGTCTGATTTCTAAATTATCTTCACTCCGTTTAGATTCGCTCACTTTATCTTGGCTTCTAAACTTTCTTTCACTCCGCCAGCAGTTCACGGTAATAAACAATATCCAATCCCCTCTTTCCCACGTAACCTCAGGTGTACCACAGGGGTGCGTCCTCGGCCCCTGCTGTTCTTAATTTATATTAACGATTTGCCAATCAGCACCTCATCTCGCATGCGAATTTTCGCCGATGATTGCATTATATATCGCTCAATAACCTATACCGATGATCACCTAACACTGCAAAATGACCTCAACAAGATTAATGATTGGTGCAAAAAATGGCTTATGTCGCTAAACAAGCAGAAGTGCAAAATTATGTGTTTTACACACAAGCAACATATTTCTTGCCATTTGTACATAATTGATGACTACCCTCTGTCGTACGCATCATCCTACAAGTACCTCGGTATTCATTTCTCACCAAATCTTTCTTGGTCACACCATATCACCACCATTAGTGCGAAAGCTTCAAAATCATTGGGTTACTTACGCCGCAACTTGCATAGCTGTCCATCCCATGTTCGGCAGCTAGCTTATCAGACCTTCGTTCGACCACAACTCGAATTCGCCGCATCGATCTGGTCCCCATACCAAAATTACTTAATCAACATGCTTGAAGCTATTCAAAATAGGGCAGCCCGATTCATCTCACGAAATTACGACTACAATAGCAGCATAACGGAAATTACACTTTCCCTTTCTCTTCAACTGTTGAGTACTCGGCGGGATATTTCTCTTCTATGCCTCTTCCATAAGTATGTTTACAGTAACAAACCATTCCCATTCCAACTCGATAAACCTTGCGTTACATCTCGTAGGCTGCATAATAACTTAAGTTTCACGCGATTATATGGGTCAACGGACGCCTTTAACTCATCGGCTCTTCCTCGAGTCATCCGCTTGTGGAATGATCTCTCGAATGACATCGTATATCAATCAGACCCCGAAAAATTCAGACAACTTCTTCACTCTCTCTTTAAGTCATAGACACTTCGATTGGTTCCTTTTTAAAAGTATTTGTTGCACCTCCTGTATAGTTCCAGTGTAATTATATTCATTCGTTTTTTTTGTACACTTTGTGACCGCCTGCATTTTCCTACTTTATGTTGTAATACACCGAGAAAAACTCTCTTATTGCCCTTTATTATCCTGTATTTCTTAAAAGAGAACAAATTGCTTTCTGCGCGCTGCTCTAAAATATTTTTGGCCACGTGTGTGCTAGGTCTTTTTTAGTAAGTGTATTGCGGATATTTGTTCTCCTCCCACCAGAAATGTTCCGATGTGTAACTTCAAATGACTTTTTGTACATTTTCTCTTTAGTGACATATAACGTGTTATTTTTTGTTGAGTTCTTTCAAAGTTTGATGTTTCCTTACGGTTTGGTCGCGACACTCACCCTTTGTAACCCCCCTTACACAATGCCCTGCAACAAGGGGGCCTGTAAGGTATTTTAAATAAATAAATAAATAAATAAATAAATTTTGAGAGAGGCCTCTCGCCTCTCTCGAAATACGACCGCCGCGACCTCTGGGTCAGCAGCCGAGCATGTGCAACCGCTACACGCCTACGGTGGCAATACAAGGATTTGGATATAGTCTTTCCGACGATGGGCTTCTTCAGCAACATGCTCCCATATCCGAATACGGTGGGTGGTGGTGGTGGTGGTGGTGGTGGTGGTGGTGGT
>WOVY01005883.1:0-24562 GCA_013436015.1 Rhipicephalus annulatus | reverse complement strand
AAAAATTTTTGCTATTCAGTTTTAAAGTTGAGCCCTTTTTGCAGTTAGTCACAATCTAACCCTTGTGAGATACGATCCTGAGTGCATGAGCATTGCTCTTGATAGCTCAAAAAATGTCTAGACCTGTTGAGAGAACTTTGCAGACCTTAATATGTTATTTCTTGTTCCCATGTGGCGCAATTTTTAAATATAGTTTGTAAATAGGCTCACTTTTCAAAAATTTGTTTATTTTGTAGCTGTTTTTATGACTTGCAACTTAATCTGTAAGTTTTATTTGATCTTTGCATTCACAAATTTCTCAAATAGAAAATGCAAAAATATTTAGTTTTGCTCAATATATAGTTGCGTCGTAATAATGCTGAGCAAATAAAATGGTATGTGTGCTCATGGGCTTGCTTTTATTATTTTTGCTAGAAAGAGTAAAAAAGGACGATCCTGACCAGCCAGCGGCGACTACGAAAGGGCGTGGAAAACGAAATAAAGCAGTGGAAGTAGACATGTCGCTTAACTTTTCCAGAGCACTTCTGTGCTTGGGGGCGAATCTTTGACACACTTTTTTATGACTATATTTGCAATTTTCTGTGTTAGTGGATCACCATTATGGTGGTCGTCATTGCAGTGCAACATCTTAACAGGATAGAGTTTTCACTGCTACCAAGATTAGGAAAGTTAGAGCTCGTTCTGTGACAAATGGGTTGTCAATAATACAGTTTGCCCAGCCAATCACCAAGTGCCCCTTAGGGGGGGGGGGCATACACGTGTAGACTAAAGTTGTTTTTGCCAATTCTGTCAAAATGGGGCCTGAAGGAAAACAATAGGGATCAAACTTTTATTACTGGAACTTTCTGTATATTTAAATATCTTCATTTATTCTGAGCATGCGGCATATAAATGCAGACAATTACCTTGCTGAGCTTACTAGTACCATGCTTGATAAGCAGTTTGATAGGCTGCATTCCAGTACCTTTGTCAAAAATATAATTCTTTATTTGCTTGATATGAGTACTACTATTAATGAAATTTGCATATACTTTGAGCTTTCTTTTACGTAAAATACATTACTAACTTCAGAAATATTTTTTTACACTTCAAATGAGATAATTTACTCAAAAATTCACAGCACAAGATGGTATATTTTTTCATTTAGTAAGTAAAAAAATTGCCCGCAGCTTCCCTCGGGGGAACACTGAGGAGGATGCGGAGCATATAATTGGTTAACGGGGTGTTAAAGTGCGACTTACTTGGGTCGATGGCTACATTGGTTAACGTGGTTGTGAAATGGGGTGTTAAATTGCGACTTACTTGGGTCGATGGGTAAACTGGTTAGCGTGGTTGTAGGAGGGGGTGTTAAATGAGTGAACACGTACACACGTATGCGAAAGGGCGGCGCTGGTCGAAGGGACGTCGGTCATTGTGTTTGTGGATTCGTTGGAATTCATTTCACCGCGACCTTGGACGTCGACGCGCCGTACAAACCAACCGACGAGCGGCAACTGAGCGAGTGAGCGCCGAACTTGAGTATATATACAGCGCGACGGCGCATGCGCTGTCAGCTGTCGAATGTTCTCGAAGGAGAAGCGCGCGCGCGGCACAGATGGCGACGGCGCGACGGCGCATGCGCTGTCAGCTGTCGAATGTTCTCGAAGGAGAAGCGCGCGCGGCACAGATGGTGGGCGACGGCGCGACGGCGCATGCGCGCGCGTAAGCTGTCGAATGTTCGAGAAGCGGTGCGGACGGCGCGGACGGCGCACTACAAGGCGCGAGTATAAGATGCTTCCGCATCTAAAAAATCGAGTGCATTGGAACAGAGTTGTGCGCATTGGCCACCTTTGGAGACAGTCTGTCAGAATATGCCCCTGATGAATGTTACTTGCACTTGGTGTAAAGTGCATTCGCACATTGCAAGACTAAGGTGGAAGATGGAAACGTGGCTCTTGCGATGAAGTGGAATACAGCAGACTGACACTTGCATGTGCACTTTACACACTTTGTGGCCATTTGAATTATAACTGTTGTGGCTGTTAGTGGGGCAAACGTACAGTAGAAAACAGCAAATCTGGGAATTCTGTAAAAGCATTTACTAACGCAAGAAATATCTTTCATATTGTCCTTAGCATTTTCATACATGTTACAAAAACAAAGAAGTCGATTACAATTACTTAATTCAAAATGGCCATCACTTCTCTCTCTAAGAATAGTTATGCTGTTACTAAATTACAATTGATAACGTTAACATAATTGATCTTTTGAGCTTAACAATTATAGAATAATATGGCCCTTTATTTTATACCTTAGAACTTTCACAGGGTGTTGGTTTACACTCTAAATATTGCTTTTTGAAGTCTGTTGCACTACTTGACTAGTTTTCTTTTGTATGCAACAGCGGTGACTATGAAGGAGAAGTTGGTGTGGTAAAGCTTGGTAGTGGATATCTTCTGAATCCTTTACAAAATGCAGTGCTTTTAATTATTTCTGGGGCTAACGGAAAGCACACTTGATGACAGAAGAACACTTGCAAGAACTGATGAAAAAGTCAAAGGTTTTTGTTGTTGGCGTGATATAAATTTACTACCACTGTTTACATATAGTAGCTTCTTTTCAATTCGGTTGGTAAAGTTTGGTGGAGCTTGACCCTGTCAGCATCTTTTTGCGTTTTTTTTGTAAAAACTGAAGAGTAATTATGACGGATGCTAGTAAATATTACCATCTGAGTGTGTTCACAGTTGATGTGTTTCCAATATATGTTCCCATCCAAATAACAGTTACGAAATGGATAATGCAAATTAAATATGGGCATCTGAATGAGCCCTAAAACTCATTTAGTGTGTTATAATCGCGAAGTTCGGTGTATATGAGCCAGGCATCCGACGGGGAGAAGAGGGTTCATCTTGCGACCATCAATTTCCTCTCGTGTAAATATTGGAGGTTATCAAGGCGGAGTTTGAGTGTGCTAGACGCTCCACCTGGCATGTTTTATTTCCTATGGGTGATGTGTATTGAACATCACATGCATTTCACTGTCCTGCCATACAATTTCTAAGGGGTTTCATCACTCTCACTTTAGTCAAAGTTTTGTCCCTTCTTTAGCTCTCAAGTGTATAACTTTTCTCACTCGTTATAGCTTCCTTTGCCTAAAAGTGTAGCGTAAAATCCCGAGCAAGCATTCCCCCTCCTCCCTCCTCCATCAAATCAAAATTGCCGACCAAGTGGAGGGAGGTGCTTTCTTGAAACAATTCAAGATGGTTTTCCCACTGGGAAAAACGCTGAGTGCGTGTGGACTTCTTCAGAAGTTTTTTCAGCCATTATTTATGGCTTAGCACATTACAATGATAGCCCACTACACAAACGCAATGCGATAAATTATTGATATGTAGGGTTTTGCCTCCGAAAACCACCGTATGGTATTGAGAGACGTCATAGAAGAGGGCTCCAGAAATTTTGACTTTCTGGGATTGTTTAACTGACACCCAAATCTCAGCACAGGGGCCTACAGCATTTTCACCTTCATCGAAAATGCAGCGGGGATTCGATCCCGCGACCTACGCGACAGCAGCAGAGTTGTTTAGCTACTAGACCACTGCAGCGGGGGACAATGCGATTGTACCACAGGAAGTGTGGCATGGAAGGACCTTTGATGAAGAAATGCAACAGCTCTTAGTAATAAACACAGATCTTGGATGGCTTACTTTCGCTGTCTACTTTGTCGTCATAGGTACCATTTTGGGATCCAGATCTCAAAGGCCATTTGCTCACGGCACCCTGAAAGTCGTCCTGTGTGTATTCGATTAAGCATGGAGTGCGATCATTATGCGGGCCAAAAAATGAAATTTCGAAGATAAATTTCAGCTGCTAAGAGATGGAACAGCTGAGTAGAATTGAAGGATTTAAAAGCAACGCACTGTGGATGCGCTGCTTGATTGGGTGTGGAATAACAAAAAATTTCAAATTAGCTGTAGCATGGGAAGGCGGGATTACTCGAGAAGGGGTTCTTGCTTGGAATTGTTAAATTACAAGATTATCTAACCGTGCAGTCGATTACATGTAAATGTATGCAGTTGATTATATACAGTTCTGCGGCTTAGCTGTGTAACATTGAAATTATTAATTACATTTGAATGCCTCAATGCTGCCTAATGCAGTAATAAATAAATGGAAGAACACAGCGAGACATTTGGGAATATGATTGGATACATCATCGAGGACTGGTGCAGACGAGACAGCAGCTGTGAGGATAGTGGCACTCGCTTTGCAGAGTTTTACAACTGAGGAGCCTTCTTTCGGAATTGCAACATTCAGTTTACCAGCATTGCATTTTTTTCTGAAGCATCGTGCCAGTGACTCTGTAGACCTCATAAATTTTTAAACATGTTTTAAATTCAACTGATCTTCCTTCTTTTTTTGCTGCTGTAAACACAAAAAGGCGACCTAATTGCAATATGTCATACCAACAATCTGTGCTTTATCAGTCATGAAAGTTGAAGAGCGATGTTAAAAAAAACTATTTTCAACAGATTTTAAAGTAACATTTCTGCCGTTTCCACGTAGAGCTTTGTGCCGCTGCTGCCAGTTTTTGCTCGTGCCGTCGCCACCGTGCTGAGAGTTACCACACCGTCACCGTCGCCACACAATAATATCGCTTCGCTTCCGTTGGTCACCGGAACTGGAAATAAGGACATAAAATGCGTTACTTTGCCGGTGCAACTCTTCTCGAGGTGTTCATGCAGTGGACAGTCCAGCTGCTACTGATTAGTGGGAGCTCAGCCAGCAGCACAGCCTCTCTTCCCGGTTTTTCCGCTTCGTCATTTTGATGTTGTGAAGTTTTCACAACTCTCGGCTCAGATTGGAGGTACAGAAGTCGCTCTGTCTATTAAGAAAAAGAATAGGAAAGAGCTCTACAAGCCAACCACCTTTGAAGCCGCTATCTTTTGGCATTGTGTCACAATTTTCATCATGTTTGTTTGTTTTCCTTTTTCTTGGTCAGCTCATTGGCGAAAAACGAAAATTGTTGAGCACGTGCTTCTCACAACCACAAATTAACCTCTTCAGATGGTACTCTCACCTTGTGCTTCCTGCTATGGGCACAGTTACATGCATGTTCTTCAAAATTTTCATAGCTTGGGAGCCATTATCGATGTGTAGCTCTAGCGGGCTGTCGATTGAAGCTGCAGTTGATTGGGTCAAGTTCAGCGACCAGCGCTGCCCCAGCTTCCGGTGCTCCTTCGGTAACGTCAGTTCGATATTGCTGTGCTCTACCCCACTACTTATAGAGTGCAATGGCTCTTAATGTCTTTTGTAAATGGCTCCCAAACAATAGCTTGTTACTGTAATATATATATATATATATATATATATATATATATATATATATATATATACTTTGTATGTTTATGTAAATATTTTATATTGTTAATATGAAATGGTGTGTAGGTAGTCTAATAAAAATTTTTCATGGCTTTTTTGTGTGTGGAGCTTCAATAATTAGGACTGTGCACGTTGTATTTTTAATGGCTCATGGTATGCCTCAATGCCAAACGTGTTCACATCTATGGCAGATTATGAATTTTCTTGCTGGCATGCAACACACAAATCATTGCAGCATCATTTTTGCACAACGATAAACTTCTGAGCGAGTTGTCACCATATACCCGAAAACGTATGAGAAATTCATCACTGAACTGTCTCAAAAACAGCAAGAAGGTTTCAGATGAGACAACATGAATGCAAAAAAAAAACGTGGTAAGTGTTTCTCTTTCATGCATACATCTAGGCAACGCAGTGCTTGGTTTTATAGTTTCAATATTATATTTGCAGGTGTGCTGCCAAACTTTCGGAAAACGCCAACATTTTTATAAGATCCAACACTGTTTGATGCGTGGGGATAGGTTTGGCGCAAAAAATCATGTTTTCGCCAAAATGAAGTAGAATGTAGCAAGTTGTCACAGTTATGGCGCAGCTATCACATTACCTCACTGCATACCTATTTCCTGTGCGATTTAACTATGTTCAGCTGCCGCAAGATGTCCTCTTTCCGGGATACTTCTCGCTGTGCATTTGAAATGGCGTTCTGAAGTAGAGATAGGTCATTCTGCTGCGATGAAAGAAAAGGTTTATGAGCATTTACGTGCTTCACTTATTCAACGCAATCTTACAGATCTAAAATTTTCGTATATTCTTAACGCATCAAACAAATGCGATTACAGCAACCTGCCTCAGAAACAGCGAAACGCGTTGGACACTCGAAGGACTGACATTTTGTACGGCTACGAAAAGTTCAATTTTTACCGGCAGATCTTTGCATCGGGGCGCATTTTCTTCCGGCGTCGGACTCTCCATACCTCACTGTCTGCACGTATCAAACGTAATATTTCCACCTGTTGTTCGGTGCCACATAACTAGCAAAAGTACCTTAACTGATCCCTGTGATAATCGTTGTACACACGGAGGCATTACGAAGGTTTATGCTACCCTGCCTAGCGCATTATTTGTGATCGAGCGATGAACCACAAGGATCAACTCAATGTGACGAACGCCAGACAAACGATAACAACGATTGATGGCGGTACACTTTATCGTCGCTAAACACGCGTTACCATATTGACGTAAAAGCAAAATTACCTTCAATGGAATTTTTTCTACATCAAAATTTATGCTTCAAAAAAGTCGAAACCGAAAACAGCGCATGAGTAAAAAGGAATAGGCAGCGTCGCCTGCGCCGCGCGGCGCAGCAGCCAGCACCCACACGGCTCCTGCGCTGCACGGAAGTGACGTCAATTTAAAATTATTACCTAAAGCTAGGTAAATGAGCAAATTATTCGTGTGTAATGCGTTAAACCTACAAAAATTTTACTAAACAGGTGTTTCACGAGTCAATCAGCCTAGGTTTGTTATTTAAATACATAATACAAGTATTTTAAATACAGAGGCGTCATGGGCGCTGCGGCTTCGAAAGGTAAACACTGCGAGATGGTAACCGCCTGCGCTGTGTGTAGGTAGTGAAAACTCCGATGAAATCGTGGCCATGACCTAGGCCACTCACAAGGAGGACTGGAGTGTCGTCGCTACTTCATGTGATTGCTGGATGCTTAGTTGAACCTGGTGGTTGGAGCTAGCGCGGCCGTCCACCACGCCGCAGCTTCATCTGAGTGCGTGCGCCATAAAGTTTCTCAGTATGATGTGCGGATTACAGTTGTTGGACGTACTGCATTTTCTAGATTGCAATGCCAGTGTGATGTTGTCAAAAGTTAAAGTGTTCTTGCTGCCGAGTTTTGCTTGTCACGAAGGACAAGGTCGACGATAAAATAAATGCTTTCGCACAGTTCAAGTGTGCGTTCAAGACAAAAAAAGAAAGCTTGCTCGGAGTGTGGCAGAAGTACATGAAAAGATAGAAAGGCAGCTGCAAAATTTAGGAACCATCTAAACTCCTTTAGAATTGAGGCAAGTCTAGAGCTGAAGTTTATAACTGTAGCTTAAGGTGTTAGCCTAGAAAGGACGAAGCTATTGAATATAAGAACAAGGCTGACAGAAAAATTTCAACAAAGATGTGCTTTATGCACCCTAATAGACAAGCATAAATTTTCACAAAGAGAGTGGGAAAGGTCTAAAAAAATGGTTCCTGGAAGTACATCAACAGGCCCTGATGGCATCCCAATTATGCTGATAAAAGCATTGGGTCCCAAGTCTAAGCAGGCTTTGAGAGAGGCAGTGAGCAAAACAATAATCAATCGTGAAGTCCCCGATGGATGGAAACTTAGCAGGATGAGCATGATCTATAAAGGAAAGGGGGACAAAGCTGACACTAACTACCGTCCTGTAACAGTGACACCAGTGGTCTACAGGCTGGCGATGCAGATTATGAAGGAGAGACTGCAGGCATGGATAGAGGATGACGGGGTGCTGGGGGAACTGGGGAACGGGTTTCCGAAACACAGGAGGTTGGAATAAAATACATTATCAATGACGCAGTGCATCGAAATAGCAGAAAAGGAACACAGGTCCCTGTGGCTAGCGTTTTTGGTTATCAAGGGAGCGTACGCTAGCATGGTTCAAGAGGACTTGTGGGGAATATTGCACACAGTAGGTGTGGGAGATGGAGTCACTAATCTTTCAAAGGATATCTATAAAAGTAACAAGGTAGGTATAAAATAGGAAAAACAGGCATCCAAGCTTACAGAAATAAAACGGGCGCTTAGGCAGGGGTGTCCTCTGTCACCCTTGTTATTCATGTTGTACCTACAAGGATTAGAGGCCAAATTAAAGGGGAGTGGACTTGACATCAACCTCTATTTCATCAAACAAAAAAAACTCATTGAGCAGGCACTACCAGCAATGACTTACGCAGATGATAAAGTGCTACTGACCGAGAACAAGAAAGATTTGCACAGATTGATGAACATCTATGTTAATAAGGGAGATTCAGTAGGGAAAAATCAGCAGTCATGATTTTTAATGGTAATGAAGGTAATGAGCTTAAAATACAGGAGGTCACGCTAGAGATAAAATATAAATACAAATATCTCTGGGCGTATGGATAACCAATGGGACCGAGTACCTAAGGGAACACGAAATATACGTAACAACTAAAGGTAACAGAAATGCAGCGGTAATGAAAATTTGCGCACTCTTGAAATTCAATAGGTATGCTGTGAGAGATATATATGAAAAGGCGTCATGGTTCCTGGTCCGACTTTCGGCAATGCGGTCTTGTCCATGAGATTAGAGGTACAAGAAAGATTAGAAATTCATCAACAAGGAATAGTTAGGCTCGCTTTTGAAGCTCACGGGAATACACATAATCAGGCAGTACAAGGTATGAGAAATGTCTATACCAAATCGAGGAAAGGAACCAGAAAATTGACGGGTAAGTACTTAGAAAAGTGCAGGGGGCCAAATCAAAAAGAAGGATCGGTTAAGAAGAAGGTGATGGAAACGGAGACCGGAATGTGGAGAACTGGCATGATTAAAAAGTCCGTACATCTATCGAACTCCTAAGCAGGATACTGTCAAGGAAAGGATCTACGATAATACTCGGGGTAGTTTTCTACTGTTTGAGGCCAGGACCAGGACTTATCGGGCCAAAGACGAAGAGGTAGACACGGTATGCAGTGCGTGTTGAGAGGAGAAGGAAACTGCCGAACACCTGATAAGGTTCTGGAAAGGGCGCGCAGAGTTTTGCAAAGCACTGGGGTTCAAGGACAGCCAGGGCAAAATAGACTTTAGACGGGTAGAAATACGTAGAAGGAGGTTATCTGATTGGTGGCGAAAATCAAGGCACAACTGATATTAAATGCTTCACTGCAAAGTACCAGTCCTACACATCTCAATTCGAAGGGGAAAACAAAAAGATAAATCTAGTTGTTGGTTAACTAAGTAATAATGCTAGAAAGCGCAAGCTATCGGCCAATCTAATTTAAAGAGTGCAACCATGCTTATCCATCCATGATAAAGGCACAACACATCCATCTATTCATTCATCAATGCACAGTGTCGTCGTTTAAAAGGTGCGCGCGGCTCTTCGCTGCCAAAAGGGCCTAGATTTTTCGGTGAATTTTTGAAATTCTTAGTTTCACTTGTACAACTATAATGGTTCAATTTTTTTTTCTTCATCATAGCTTCAGTTGCTATAGAGTGTTACGAAAAGTCACGCAAGTTATGAAGTAAAGAAGAAGAAATTTGACAGCGAGCGTACTGGATCGCCTACTTGACCGGTACGCTCCCTGTCAAATTTCTTCTTCTTTACTTCACCCACGCGCTGTCGTTCTGTAGTAGCTCGTGGTTCACGTGAACCTATTATACACTATGGCTCCTAAGAAAATGGGACCGTTCTGCTTTTTATTGCGAGAACTAGAGAACGAGCGTAGAGAACGCAACTTCGCTTGCACACTAGAAACAGTCCGAGCAGAGGCTGGAGAGATCTGGAAGGTATGCCGGCACTTTTCTCTTTGTATACCTGCGGATTTCGCGTTTTCTATATGTCTTGCCGATGGCATTGTTCACACGAAGGGTTTGTTCATAGCGCGTCAAATAGAACGGCATTGTTCCACGGCGTTGCTCTTGGCGCAAGCATCACCGCGTTGTTTTCTGTCACGAGCAGTTTCGTAACGTGAACGCTGAGGTTCCACGCTCATTATGCGTTGCTGTGGGTGTTCCTACTTTCCGTACGTCTTTAGAAGTTCACTGATGTTAATGCCTTCAATGGTGCTCCACCGTTCAGTGATGTCGGTTCTACTTCTATGAGCTCTAACAGACCTCCAACTTTGCAGTCGTTGACGGAAATGGAGAAAGCCCATTACGGGTCCATGGCAAATCGTTACAAGGAAAAGCAAGCGGGATCCTTGGAGAACAACTTCACGTCTGATGGGCGTAGCATTGCAGTGAGTCAACACGCTGTCTTGCTGTTTTTTTACTCGTCTTATTAATTTCATCACGCGAGGAGTTTCTCAGCATGTAGCGCCGCATGCATAGTCTTGCGACGAGGGCTTGAGTTGACAATGTCTTGTGCAAGGTCGTTCCAGTCCTTCCCTGCTCGAGGAAGAGATGAAGAGGCGAAGGTGACTGTGTGAGCATGAGGACAGGCAACATTTAAGGGGTGACCAATGTGATAGGTTGTGTGTGATGGTGACGAAATATACGGTGGTTGTTGTAGCGCGCTGTGGTAGAACTTCTGAAATAATGATAAACTAGCAATGAGGCGTCGATGATAAATTGTTAGTAAGCCTGATTACGCTTTGAAAGATGTTACTCTGAAATTGTATGAAGAGGCGAAATGAATGAAACTAATGGCACGATTCTCAAAAGCCTTAAGGGCGCTTGTGAGGAAAATCTGGCAAGGGTTCCAAGTGGCTGATGCATTTGGGCCGTATTAGTGTTTTTTGAGCTATTAATTTGACATGCTGCCAAGTGTTTTGTAATTTAGGTCGTAAAAACCCAAATTTTTTGTTAGATGGACGCAATAACGTTGGTCACATGCACACACCAGTTAAGATTATTTGATATCACACCCAAGTATTTAAATCGGCATACGGCCTGTAGTTGCTGATTTGATATTACATATTTAAATTTCAACGGGTTAGAACTGCGCGAAAATGACACTGTTTTGCATTTACCAGTATTCAAAACCATTAACCAGCATTGAAAACTAGTCTTTAATGTTGTACAAGTCCTGTTGAAGAGTAGGCTGGTTAGTAATGTTAATAACTGAACGATAAATAATGCAATCATCTGCAAACATATGGATTTTGCGAGTAACATGCAATGGTAGGGCAATAATATATATTAGAAAGAGTAGGGGGCCTAATACAGATTCTTAAGGGACGCCGAATCCTTCTGAAAGAGGCTCAGAGTTGTTATTGATGCACACTGACTGCAGGCGGTTAGTGGGGAAGTGCTCAATCCATGTTTTAACTGCGGGTTGTACATCTAGTTGGGAGAGTTTTAGTAGGTAAGCGTTGATGAGCAACTTTGTGGAATAATTTTGCAAAATTAAGAAAAATTCCATCAGTTTGAATTGTTAGCGTCTAGATTTAGGTGGAAGTCGTAGAGAAATGCAGCTGATTGCGTTTTGCAAGACAGTCCCTTGTGGATCCCATGCTGAGCATGGCGAAAAAAATGTTTAAAATCAAGGAAGCTAATTATAGGAGCATATGTGACATGCTCCTTGATCGTACAAGGCACTGATATTGTCACGGGCTAAGTAGATGCCTGAGGATGACGACGACGAAGTGCTGAACGGGAACGTGCTCGGACTGCAGCAGCGTCGTACGCAGTAGCTCGCCAGTATATTCGCCAGTACACATTTGTTCACCAGTGTATACTTTATTCTCCGTAACATCATTGGTGGAAAGTGCGGGGTACCACTCGCTATACAGCCCAACGAGCTGGATCTTCGCAGCGGACGGCGCATTGCAGCTACCACGATGACTGACCAGGCTACTCAATGTCAACAAGATCCGTCAGCCCCGCAGCCGATTCGTTGTGGTGCAACCTCGTGACCCAGGTCCCATTCAACGGCACAAGTGGCGTAGACGTCGATGACTGGCTGGTTCAATATGAACGCGTCAGCAGCAGCAACCATTGGGGTCCGACGCTTATGTTGGCGAACATCATCTTCTACTTGCTTGGCACGGCAAAACTCTGGTACGAGACACATCAAGAAGAGTTGACTAGCTGGGACGTCTGTAAGCAGAAATTGCGCTATCTATTTGGGAAACCCATCGGACGTCAAGTGGTCGCAATGAAAGAGCTTACGACTCGTACCCAGACATCCACAGAGCCGTACATCGCGTGCATCCAGGACGTGTTGACCTTGTGCCGCAAGGTCGACAAGGACATGCTCGACGAGGACAAATTCGGACACATCCTGAAAGGAATTGCGGATGACGCCTTCAATTTTCTCCTGTGCAAGGACTGCTCGACGGTAGAGTCGGTCATCGAAGCATGTCGTCGCTTCGAACAGGCAAAAAGTAGGCGCATAGTTCACCGATTTGACCGCCTTCCCAACACGGCGGCTACGTCCTCTTGCGAAGATTTGCCCACACTACAGTCAACCACCAGCGCCAGAAAACGTCACCAGAATAGTCCGTCGGGAACTCGAGGCTATGGCTCCCGCTATGTCTAGCGTAAGCGCGCCAGGACACAACCTCGATGCTTGTTTCAATGATACAGGCCGTGGTTCGCCAAGAGATCGCAAATATGGGCATTTCGCCACCTCATCAAAATTCCCCTGCTACTTCCAGCTCGGCTCCAGTCGTTGCGGCTGCCACTCCGAACCGCACGTTCGCGCCACGACGAAACCCAGCGGAATGGCGCACTCATGACGCTCGACCCATTCGCCGACGACCCTACCGTGTGTCAGCCCCGGAGCGTGCTACTATACAGCGAGAAGTCGATAAAATGCTTGATAAGGGCATAATCAAACCCTCATCTAGTCCCTGGTCCTCACCCCTTGTTCTTGTTAAAAAGGACAGTAGCTGGAGATTCTGTGTTGATTACCGCCATCTCAACCATATTACCAAGAAATATGTCTATCCCCTACCGCGCATAGATGATGCACTCGATTGCTTGCACTGGTGCCAAATATTTCTCTTCAATAGACCTTCGCTCAGGCTACTGGCAGATCGCTGTGGACAACAAAGACAGAGAGAAGACGGCCTTCGTGACTCCTGATGGACTTTATCAGTTCAAGATGATGCCTTTTGGATTATGCAATGCCCCCGCGACTTTTGAGCGCATGATGGACTCTCTCCTTCGAGGCATGAAGTGGACCATCTGCCTCTGCTATCTTGACGACGTTATTGTTTTTTCGACTACTTTCGACGACCATCTTACCCGTCTGTCCACAGTGCTTGATGTTTTTCGACGTGCCAACTTGCAACTTAACTCGTTCAAATGCCGCTTTGGGCAACGCCAAATCTGCGTACTCGGCCATCTTGTTAACGCTGCGGGCGTTCAACCAGACCCTGTGAAAGTCCGAGCAGTTCGCGACTTCCCCACACCCCGCTCATCCAAGGACGTCCGAAGTTTTCTGGGACTGTGCTCCTATTTCCGTCGTTTTGTCGAGAAGTTCGCTGAAGTAGCCCGTCCTCTAACCTGCCTCCTTAAAACGGATGTCGCATTCACCTGGGGCCAACAGCAAGCAAACGCCTTCTCGTCGCTCGTTGACATTCTCACCAATCCACGAGTTCTAGCACACTTCGACCCATCTGCCGCCACGGAGCTTCGTACTGACGCCAGTGGCCACGGCATAGGCGCAGTCCTCGCGCAGCGGCAACAAGGCATGCACCGCGTCGTCGCGTATGCAAGCCGACTGTTGTCGCGCTCGGAACAAAATTATTCCATCACAGAACGCGAGTGCTTAGCTCTCGTCTGGGCCATTGCGGAATTCCGACCGTACCTGTATGGCCGACCATTCTCAGTTATTACGGACCACCATGCACTTTGCTGGCTCTCCTCACTCAAGGACCCTACGGGACGCCTTGGTCGCTGGGCGCTGCGCTTACAAGAGTACACTTTTTCCGTATCCTATAAATCCGGACAACTTCACAAGGATGCCGACTGCTTGTCTCGTTACCCTGTCGATCCCCCTGACACGAGGGAAGATGAGCAAGAGGCCCTCGTTCTTTCAATTACCGACTTCACCGACATAGCTGCTGAACAACGCGACCCCTCTTTGCGTGCTATTATCAATGGTCTGCACTCTCCCCACCTTGACCACTCCTTACAACTGTTCGTTCTTCACAACGACATCTTGCACCGCTACAACACCCGCCCTGATGGTGCTGAGCTTTTACTCGTTGTTCCTGTGCATCTTCGCTCAGACGTTTTGGTCCAGCTGCATGATGCCCCCTCCGCTGGACACCTAGGGGTGTCACGCACGTATGACCACATTCGCCGTCCGATTCTTTTGGCCTGGCCTCTACCGTTCTGTGTGACAGTACGTTGCGGCATGCGACCTCTGCCAGCGCCGCAAGACACCTGCTCTGAGACTTGCTGGTACCCTCCAGCCCATTGAAGTACCAGATGAGCCATTTTTCCGGGTCGGCCTTGATCTTCTAGGACCCTTTCCCGTGTCGGCCACCGGTAATAAGTGGATTGCTATTGCTACCGACTACGCAACGCGGTATGCCGTTACACGCGCCCTCCCCACCAGCTGCGCTACTGATGTAGCCGATTTCCTTCTTCATGACATCATTCTGCGTCATGGTGCTCCTCGTCAGTTGATCACCGACCGCGGCAGCTGTTTTCTATCTAAAGTAGTCGACGAGCTCCTGCGATCCTGCTCTACCCACCACAAGTTCACTACAGCGTACCATCCGCAAATCAACGGCCTCACGGAACGCCTCAACCGTACCTTGACGAATATGTTAGCGATGTACGTCTCCAAAGATCACAAAGATTGGGACATCCACTTACCTTTCGTTACCTTCCCATACAACAGCTTCACGGCATGATAAAGCTGCATTTTCGCCTTTTTACCTACTGTTCGGTTATGACCCTCCTTTGCCCTGAACACCATGCTCCAATCTGACGCCACATCATCGACTGCTTATGCTCGTGATGCCCTGGCCCGAGCTGACATCGCCCGCCAAGTCACCCGGGATCGTTTATGTGCCTCGCAGCTTAACCAAAAGAGTGCTTACGATCGCCGGCACCGCGACGTACAGTACTCTCCGGGATCACTCGTCTTGCTGTGGTTACCATCACGTCGTGTTGGTCTGAGCGAAAAACTAATGTCCCGTTACGTTGGCCCCTACCGCGTCATACGCAAGGTCACCAGCGTGACCTATGAGATAGCTCCACTCCATACCACGTCAGTACCAGCTTCAGTCCCGACCGATATAGTGCACGTCTCACGGCTTAAGCCATACTTCTCACGCCTCGAGAATTGATCGCACCGGGACGGTGCTTCTGCCGCCGGCGGGTAATGTCACGGGCTAAGTAGATGCCTGAGGTTGACGACGACGAAGTGCTGAACGGGAACGTGCTCGGACTGCAGCAGCGTCGTACGCAGTAGCTCGCCAGTATATTCGCCAGTACACATTTGTTCACCAGTGTATACTTTATTCCCCGTAACAATATGATGGAAATAGGGCGGTAGTTTAGGTGTGAACTCTTGTTGCCTGATTTGTAGACTTGAACAACCTTAGCCTTTTTCCACTTTTTTGGTAGGTTTTCAGATGACAGTGACTGGGTAAACAACAGCATTAGGTATGCCGCAGAAATGAATTTGGTGTTCTTCAGAAACTTGATGTGATTTCATTGAAAGCAGAATTATGACAGTTTAGAGACCAGCATTCATGAATGTCGCTCTCTTGAAATGTTGCTTCGTATTCCTTGTACAATTGTTCAAATTCATTGTTGATCACTAACAAATTTCCTTTATCGTACAGTTGAATGATTTTCTTATGTGACTGATGCACAGCCTGGGTTAGATGAACAGCCTGGGTTAGATGCACAGCCTGGGTTGTCCATGCGTTTTATACTTTATTCTGTAGCTTTCTTCCAGTTAATCCTGAAATTGAATCATAAGTGCTCTAAAGTTTCTCATCTATAATGCTCTATAGAGTTATTATGACTAATCATAGAATCATTTTAAAAAGCTACCTAACATAATAAGCAACTATCACCAAAATGCCTCAATGAACATGCACGCTGAAACTTGGGCGACCTTTGAAGAACACTTTTTGAATTGGGGCCCCATGTGCGGCAAAGAATGAGACGACATGAGTGCTTCAATATGAGTTAGGGTGTGATGCACTAGGCATTTTCTTCTGCACAAATTTCTGCCTATAATAAAACAATTTGCAACAAACCCACCTGCCACACACCCATTTTCCTGTCAAGGGTGTGCTCACTCAGGGGAGGGGGTGTGTGCATTTTTTTCTACAGTACTTAACAAGTCACCGACATAAGCATCCAGAACCACGTTGAGAGCAGCCAGACTACACAAAGCTTGAGTGTCTATTATGATTGCTATCACAAAAGTACTCATGCTATGTGACATGCTGTAAGCTATATGCACTGGGTCCTCTTATGAAGGCAAGTTCAGCAACAAACAAAATTTGAAAAGGGTAACAAGGCAGACTGTTAGTTGAACTTCGAACCCATCTTTCTAAGCACATCAAGGCTTCATAATGTAACACGTGTTTTAAAAATTTATTTTAAGAAATTTTCAAAAGAGGGCCTCATGTCGGCACAAGTTAAAAATAGCTGGTCATGAAAAAATTTTTCAATAACACAGGAAAACGTATGATTGTTGCAATGAACCAAGACTAACAATGGTGGAAGAGCTCTGACCCCACAATAAAATGAAAAAAAGCATGCCACTAGGTTATGTTTATTGCATGAAGATTATTTCAGATTTGTGAAGTTTCACTTGAAAAACTAATAGAATTTAGGCGTGTTGGCCGTTAACTCATAAAAACTGCAATAAAAATATTGCAAGACAACAACATTTCAATATAACTGCAGAGGGGCTAGAATTCACCAGATTTACAGTTAAGCTTCTAGCAATTTTTTCGTTTGTCTAGTAGTCCTGTACTTTTTTGATATGTGGGGTTTAACGTCCCAAAACCATCATATGATTATGAGAAACGTCATAGTGGAAGGCTCTGGCAATTTTTTGACCATCTGGGAGTGTTTAACGTACCTCCAAATCTGAGCACAAGGCCCTACAGCATTTTTTGCCTCCATAGAAAATGCATCCCGGGACCTGCGGGTCAGTCCTGTACTTTTTTAGCTTGCCTGTCAGCATAACAGGAGGCTTCCGGATTGAGTTGGTGGCTGTTTGAGAAACAGGTTTCGAATGTGCAAAGCCCAAGTTTTGACTAGTTTCACCATTCTAATCCACCTCTGTTGCTAAAGCCAGAGCCTGCGCTAATCAACAAGTTTCAATGCACTTACTGGAACACTGCCATAACCATGTCCTTCCACATCAAGACTGTGAATCGATTTCAGCACCTGTTCTCTTACGCTGCTTTTACACTGAACTTCATGCTAACATTACTACTTGTAGAAAACTATGGAAAGTGTAAACATGCTTAAGAAATTCAATTTGCCATTATTTTCACATGCAAAAGCCTGCAGTGATGTTTATATAGCCTGCTACAAATGAATAAATACAAGCTCCGCCCACAATAAATAATCCCGGCACACTTGCCTATTGCCAATGTAGAGTTGTGCAAGCTGGTTTCCTTTTAAACCATAATAGTTTTTTGGTGCTAATGTTGATACCATGCATATGTAAAACTAAAGTTTTGTCGTTTCTACCTAAGATACGATGTTTGACTAAGCAGCGATGTCAGAATCTGATGAATTTTTTCCAGGAAGCTTAAGCTGTAAAACTAACAATTTGAACATGCATCTGAAAACTCCAACAAACTTAAACAATCAAAAGGCGTTTGATGTCATGAAAATGAGCAAATTTGACTGGATAGATTGAATTGTAGAGTTTAACATCCCAAATTCCCCATATGATTATGAGAAATGCCGTAGTGGAGGGCTCCGGAAATTCTGACTACCTGGGGTTCTTTAACGTGCACCCAAATCTTAGCACACAGGCCTACAGCATTTTCGCCTCTATCGAAAATGCAGCCGCCACAGCCGCAATTCGATCTCACGACACGCGGCTCAGCAGCCGAGTAGTTTAGCCACTAGACCACCGCAGGGGAGAGAGGGGCGAAATGCGATTGGATAGAATGTTTATGCAAATTCTCTCTGGATGGGACTGTGATGAGTGAAGATGGAGTTTGCATTCTGAAGTTGTAACAAACTATAGTGCAGTGCATCTCCCATGCGAGTGCTTACGCTTACAACATAAAAAAATTGTTGGAAATTGAAATGGGTGAAACAGGTGAAACAGTTGTTCGAGCGATTCCCAAGGAGCGGGAAAATTTCACATTTGAAGTTGGACAATTGTGATAAAATGAGAAGGAAGGAGGGCAGATCGTTATGAAGAAACCTAATGACCAGCCTAATTTTCACATAATAATTGTCAAAACATTCTAAATTAGATACTAATTGCTTCTGCTTTACTTATACACAAAAGAATAATAACTAGGCCACAATTTTGTGTGGAGCATCATGGCACACATAGAGGCTAGAAAATCTTGAAATAAAATACTAAATAACAAAAGCACGAAAAATTTGCACCTTTCTGGTCAGAAAAAAAAACACCTATTTCCAGCTCAGTTACAGTAAATCTCTGTTTAGAAGATAACCTTTCATTAGAGGGATTCAAGTTTAATCTCTTTCCTTAACCCCTTCGGCCAGTTAGCACTCGGTGCACTAAGTGCACAACTCAAAAAGGCTTTAAAGGACAAAATTCAAGAATATTCAAGGAATTTTAGGAACTAAAATATGGCATGCCAATTAGAACTTTTTACTATGACAATGTTCCATATTTAGACCAAAGTTACTGTCATTATACATATACAGTTGAAACTCAATTTACAAAAGTCATCACCACGCTAACACAAATGTTTCAATTGAGAAGTGCGTGAAATTGAAAAAGCAGTTTTTTAGCCTTTAAACTATGAAACTGTAAGAAAGAGACACTTAGTTATGCCACGGCATTGTATTTGCTGCTAAACCACACATCTGCGTGTGAACAGTCTGTTCAAGTGTGTCGATCATTGAGCCTCGCATACAATATGGCTTGGCTGACGCAAGGCCAGGTAGTAGGTCGCGTGAAACTATCATGTGGGCCTAGATACAAAGGCAATCAATGTGTATGAATGCACTGACTATGCAAGCAAGAAAGTTGAGCGTAGATTTTTAGATGAAATATTGGTATTAGAGTAGACAAAATATTGGTATTCGAAAAAAGCAGAGAAATTTCCACAGCATAGTTGCTCTAAACGCATCTAAATCGTGTGTCCTTAGACAAATGCTTATCGCTGCACTGCAGTGGTCTTCCTAGCAGTGTACACAAGATGGCCATTTAGAAGCTAGCACATTTATATGTCACAATGTGAATACTCGCGCCCCCGGAAGCAAGGGAGTTTTTCATAAAAACTGAGTGTTGCAATGCCAAAAGTCTGCCGAAACAGGGTGACTGAATTTCCAGTATACCAACCCTGCTGACAGGCATAATTGTGGATATTGTGAGAACATAATGAAATGGGGATGAATATATAAAACTTAAAAGCCCCTGATAAAACACGAGTTTATGGGTGTATTGACATGGCCCCCTGAATTAGTGTACGTGAATACAGTGAAACACAAACAGCAAATGAAAGATTGTAGTAGTGACTGAATATTATAGCATAGGAACTACACAAATACCTTCGGATTAAAGTTAAAAAAAAGAAGACTACATTACTCGTATAGTGCCTACTTAATAGACCTGAGCACAAAAACTTGATGGCTCAGTAATTTAGGGCATCCAAGGTACAAATGAAGTTGACGCAGCTATAACACAGCTGTCAAGTATTCACCTTTAAACATCAAATATAGAACATTTTAGCAGTGTTCTTATAGACTTTAACATAGTATTTTTCAATATTCGTTAACAAGGAGTGACAACAGATTTTTTTCTCAACTCATTTTTGTACACACGACCGAAACCTTGCCTTGAATAGTGTTTATAGCTGAAGTAGTTTATCCCAAAAGCATGGAATCCTTTTAAGGTGCTGGTTCCACTGTCGCCATTTGCCAGTAGTTCTGAAAACCACCCCATGTGCTACCACTAAAGTTAGGAATAGAAGGACAACAATTCGGAGGTAAAATTCCTGAACTTGTGCTGGTACGTCACACTAGATTTAGAGGGGGAAAGTGGGCTGTCACGGTTCGAAGAAATGAGGAATGAAATGAAATGAAATGAGGCAGAAATGAGCGGGGGCTTTTTTTTCTCTCTTTCAACAACACCTCTATTTCTCCATCTGAAACCCACGCTCACCGGTCCTAGTACCCTGCAACGCAACGCTTTTCGCACTGCCAACAACTCAGAGTCTTTTGGTTTGCAGTCTGTTGACCAGTCCTGCTCACTGGCCACCTGCTCACCAAGACACTCAGTGCCAGAATGCGCGGCTGGCTGAGAAACTCTCTTGGGGAAGTCACATGCCATTCTAGCCATGAGACATCCATCGGTGTACATGTGTATAAAACATTCCTCGCTGTCACTGTAGTTTACTCCTGTCTCATTCAATGATAGCCACCGTTCAGTTGTGATATTCTTGAGCCACACAGCAGTAATCTAACGAACTTTCCTTTTCCTCTAATTCATTTCTGTATAGTTTCTTAAGTTAGCAGATATTGATTCCTATCACTTCACCATGCCACTATAATTACACTTCAACCGATAAACACCTGAGAAAAAGGGATAATATGGGGACAGAGCAGAAGAAAGACGAAATGAAGGAGGGGGGGGGGGGTCCTGAACTTGTGCCGATAAGCTAAATTGGTTGGGAAGGGGGCACAATAAGTGTTGTCGCAATTTGTTGAAACAAGGCTTTGATCAGAGTTTTTTCCCACCTGTTCTCGCATTCACTAACGTGGTGTGTGACATGTCAGCTTATGACTAACTGTCAAAGCAGGTGTATCTTTTTTCTTTCCTTGGGAAAACAAACTGCACCATACCATTATCCACCGTGACGGCACAGTGCTGGCTTCTAGTTGAACGAATAAATGTCAATCAGTTGCCCCAGATGGCATTGGCAGGTGAGTTACTGGTAGTTGCATCGAGCAGGCAGACTCTAATCTCATTTACACGGATGTGAAAGTAGCGCATTTGCTCTGTAAGTGCATTTCAAAAAGACAATCAGACATCGCTTACAGGACCCCTTGCATTCTCACCACAGCACCCATGATGCGAGTGAGCAAGCCTTGATGCTGGGCGAGTTCGTTCATCTCAAAGGGATATGTGCGCTTACCGTGTGTAAAGCATGGGAGAAAAAAAAATTAGTTTGTGCTATTATAAATTCCTAATAGATAAATATGCATGGTTATAGTTGCTTGAAATAGGGCCACCATTCCCCTCCTCGTAATTTATGGCCTCCAAATTGACCACGACTCGCAACAAAGTCCCTGTCCGACGCATAAGTGCGATGTGTCTTTCCGGCAAATTGCCTTTTTTTATGAATGCGATGTGCATTCGTGTAAGCGTGTATGAATAACGATGCCACTATACTTGTTATAAACTCATCGTTTCCAAAAACACTTCCCTTCTTGTCCAGCGACGACGTGCAAGTCTAATTTCAGCTATGTCGACTCGTCAGTCTCACGACTCGCGCTGCAAGTCTACAATGCGCCATCTTCAGATATGGTAAGTTCTAAACATAGTAGACTTACAAAAGCCTTTGAATTGTTAGCCGCTGCATTATTCCCTCAGTATTTGTCCTTCAGGCAAAAGTGGTGGCATATAAAGCACGAGCCGAGCAAAGATAAAGAGGAGGTGTTCGGTAGGTGAGCATAACTATAAGCACTACAGAGAAATGAACAGCTGCTGATTTCAGCTGCCAGTTGTGGGGGTGCTAGCACCCCCTGCAAAGTCATTCGTGCCTCATGGCGCACGTGTTTTGTGCATAGGCCGCATTTTGGGTTCACAACTATAGAGCAGTAGGTCGCGTTGTGCTCGCAAGCATTCATCATCACCATCACCACCATCTTGGTTAGAACTGTAGCGCCAGCAGTGACACCTGGCGGCAAGCCTGGGTGGTGGCACATGAAAGAGAAGCGGTTTTCTTTGGCGTGTGGCGGTTGGAGTGAGTGGTTGGCTCTTGCGGCAGTCCGCGGTAGACAGCACTGCAGGTCGTCTGCCATGGACCCTTGTGGTGAGTCAAGCACTGGCACCATCGCCTTGTGTTTGTCGTGTTGTGTAATATTGCGTAAGATTGTTGAGCGTGTTGATCACAGTATGTATATTAATTCGCCTGGCAATATAATCATTCTAAAAGAGGTTAAATAAATGTGTGTTTGGTTCGTTTTAACTGGCATCTACTGTGTCCGTTCACTCCAAGAGCGTGGCGCTCTCCACAGCGAGACCCCGCACAGTGCAGCAACACAAGCCTTAGAGGCATGTGCCGAGATTCCCGGGCGGAGGCTATAAATTAAATGTTACAGTGTTTTGACGGCAAAAGTGTCTTGTGTGAGACGATGTGATACTTCGGCTCTCCTGCCCACCACCGCAGCATTCACGAACGCAAATTCTTGCTAAAGCAAGAACTGCTGCATCACCAATGTTGGCTAGGCAAAACTGTATATATATACAGCAGCGAAAGAACTGGCACACCAAGCCTATCACGCATACCAAACTTTGCCGGAGGTGGTTTACTGAATAATGAAAAAACACTATTTAGGACGGAAACATATAAATCCGAGTGCCAGAAGAGATGTAGATCATTCGGATAATTCCGATAAATAGTGTGCCTGCACATGTCACAGGGTGACAACCCAAACCCAGTCGATTCATACCATGAAGGTTTTCGATATGAACTTTCATTGTGATTCGAGTGAATAGATGCACAAATCACAAATTTAGGTGTGAAGCTTGCGAGGTATGTGCGCACGCACGCACGCGCACACGCACACACATACACACACACACACAACACACTGGGTTGACAGAAACCACGTTCTACGCCCCGAAGTTTAATCACTGAAAGCAAGAGCAATGAATCTGAGAAACCCATGACAAATTGCAAAAAACACGCTCGCATTTCTTAGGCCATGACCTGGAACACCTGTCTAAAGGTGGACACGTTAGAAGCGAGGGTGGATGCAGGGTAACCAAGGAACAGTCTTGTTGAATTGTGTTTCACAGTGGCAGTGAAGAAAACCAACAAGTAGCCTGCCTGGCGGAGCGATCCATGGATGTAGTATAAATGTTCACTGCATAAAAAAATATGAATTGGCTTCACCACTGCTTTGGCATTTCTGGCAAAAGGTATTGTATACATTTCTGCACGTTCTTGTCTACAATAACATATGCTTGCTTGTTTAATTCACCTCTCTTTCCTAAATAAGAAAGCATAGTGGAAACAGGGTGCATAAATTCCTTTCATTCCTGTCGTCCTGAAGGAACCGACTTGTTGAGGGTACCCCCCCTAGCGCGCGCGCGCGCACACACACACACACATACACACACACACACACACACACACACACACACACGCAAAAAAACATCCTAGCACTGCCATGCTATCCTTGCTGCAAAGTATTTTTAAATAAAACATCAAAGCAAGAAAACAATTGCAATAATATAGTTTAAAAAACATCAATACCATGAGCACATCACAAACGCAGGATTGACTTGCTGTGCTCATGGTTGAAAGTACAAAAAACCTGGAGACACTTTGCCGACCAAAGTAAAACTAAAAAAACACACACACACAGAAAAAAGACGTTTTAGCTCCGAAAAGTTTATTTCGGCTCATCCAAAAGTTTATTTTCTTTTTTTTACAATAAGAAGGAGAGCTGACAAAGTTATCTTTCATTCTCGCAATGTGAAATGTCTTGACGACTTCGCTTTTGGTGCTGAGCTTAAGTTTCAGTAGAGACTGTCTTTTCCAGATAAAGCGAACAGTTTTTGATTTACTTAACTATTGCAATGCAATAGTTTCCTGCAGTGTTTTGCCATCAGTTCCTATACAGCACATGCTCAACTGACAACATGAAATATAAAATTGGAATGCAGCTAATGAACTACCTCTGATGTAATATTTTACACGAGACTGCTCTATTTCGTTTAAATAATGCTTTTCGTGTCCCGCACAATATATTTAGGGCAGTCAATGAAATTTTTTTTCTGCTACAGAACTGATTGATACTGAAGTGCAGGGTATCAAATAATAGAGGAACAATTGGTCTTTTTACAGTATTAAATTCAAACAAATTTCTTTAAATATGAGAACGAATGTTAATCAGAAGATGCATCAAAAAGGAAAAGAAATTCATGAAAACAATGCTGCCTGCACAGGGCCAACAAAAATAAAAAACTATACGATTTGAACAAAAGCACTTGGAGAATAACAGTGCAAATATAAGCACTGATGCCTATCTGACGCTGTGACAGGCAGTTTCTTGACGTGGTGAAATGAAGTTTGGCTCAAGGCGCATTGGCTTTTCAGAA